>JANHGB010059176.1:0-20064 GCA_026283785.1 Coracopsis vasa | reverse complement strand
GGCTTTCTGGGCTGCAAACGCACACTGAAGCTGGCTCATGTTAAGTTTCTCATCAACCAACACCCCCAAGTCCTTCTCCTCAGGGTGCTCTCACTCTACTTTCTGCCCACCCTGTATATGTGCTTGGGATTGCCCTGACCCAGGTGCAGGACATTGCACGTGGCCTTGTTGAATTTCATGAGGTTTGCATGAGCCTACCTCTGAAGCCTGTCAAGGTCCCTCTGGATGGCATCCCTTCCCTCCAGGATGTAAACCACACCACACAGCTTTGCAGAAGAAACAGAACCCAGCAGTTTCCGCTAGAAAAAAATGGCTCATCTACTGCTGTGATCAGCTCACATGCAGTTCAGGCTAGAGGTGCTACAGGTCTCTGACTCGTGACAGGCAGAAAGGTTGACCTAGTACAAGGTCTGATGGGCAACTGGAATATCTGACAGTGGGAAGAAAGGAGATCCAGCAGCAGCTGCACAGGTCATCATGCTGGGACAGCCCTGCAGGCTGGCTGCACACCTAGCTCTGCCCTATCCAACAGACCAGCAGCAGGACCTCCTGGGAGAGCACCTGCGTCAACCTGTGACCTACTTCTGGGCCACCACTTCTGAGGTACAGGGCTTCAGGATGCGGTTCAAAGGGTAAGTAAGGATTTGCAGCCCTGCGCTATATTGTTGACTTAGTTTATTATTATGAAGGATTTACCCATAACTACTCCTGCTTTGTCAGGCTTGGATACTTTGTGAATGTCCTCAGAACTCAATAGAGGTTCTAACGTTACCTACATATGGTCAAGCTTTGATTTCAGCTGGGCCCCAAGTCATTAATATGCAAACAGTGAACCAGTTTCCTCCCTGTCCTTGAACAGTGTCTGTCTTGGTGCCCTGGATTCCCTCACTATAACAACTCATACACTATAGCACTCAGAGGTTATTAAACAGATGGAGGGTGAGAAGCAAGCAAATACCCTTTCTGTACAGGGATCTCTTTTAGATCGGGCAGGAATGCGGGTTAAGAATGCAGTAATAACAAGTTATCTGTCTGGGAGCTTGAGTCAGAACCAGAGCTACCATCTTACCCTGTGTCTGTCCCCTCTCCCACAATCCGAAGATATGTAAGCAACACCTTTTCATTTTGACCTTTGCTCAAGTTTATTTCAGGAAGTAAATAATACAGAAAAGAATATAGACTCTATAGCTAAAACAGAATTAAAAGATCAGTACACATGTAACAGAAAAGAAAGAGGCTAGCTACTTCTTTTTTGTTTAAACTATGCCTGCCTTTTTTTCCTCCCAGGTACAGGCGATGTTCAGACAGTAAAAGCGTTCCCCAGTTACTTCGTCTTAAGTGAAGTGTCAACAACTGACCCACAAATACTTTCAAGCAAACGAATAAGGACTTTTTGAGCCACTGGATTGTGGCTCAATCCCCATTTGGGGATTGTTCCTTTTAATTTTTATTTTTTTCAATTTTACAAGTGTCCAGAATAATAGAATGTTTTTTAAAATAAACCAACCAAGGTTTTTTAGTTTAATTAGATGCAGTCAAAAGCACTTTATTAGTGGAAAAAGCCAGACTGGAAACTGAGAAAAATGTTTTCAGCTGTTTCTGAATATTTTAGGATAGTAACTATAGTTATTTTCCTGTGAGAAAGCCTGGAGTTACTGCCTTCTGATAGATCAGGCAAAAATTCCAAGAAATAGGAAACCCCCTCCTTTCTTTGTCTTTCCTGAACATATAGTGTAATATATAGTGTATACTAAATCATATCAAAACTGAACATAGGACAATTTTACTAATTGGTATAAAAAAATACATAGGAATCTTCTTTGTTACAGAATTCACTGCTGAAACTCAAAAGTTGTCGCTACCAACTTTGCAACCCAGCTTTGATTCTGGTGGACACATTTCATTAAAATGATAGAAAGAGCTAATTCTTATAATAGTTTTTATAGTACACATGAACAATTCCATATATACCTAGAAACTGGATACAGGCACAGAGGGGAGGCAAATGAGATGCAATTTCCGTGCATTTCTGAAGTGGAAGTTTTTTGTGGTCTAGCCAACACTGTCCTGAAACTTGTAGGCATATTTTTTGTAACCCAATGCAAATCTATTCCTCATGAATAGAAGTAACTCCAAGCATGTTTTTTCATTCATGTTAGTAGCTAAGTGCATTTAGAAAAGAATTCCAGTCTATTCCAAACTGTACATAAAAAAAAAAAGTATACATAAAAATCTCATTTCTGCTTTCTTATTATTCTAGGAAGTGTCTGCCTTCCTTCTGATCAACAGTACATAAAATCTTGATCAACTCCTGCCTTTTTCATTCCGTTTTGTCTTTCTTAAAAAAAAATGAAATCATACATTTGCTACAATATCAGCAAACATGTTTTGTGCTGCTCATGCCTGTCATTCCAATTACACTTATGGTAAGAAAAAAGGTAAGTTCTCCTATTCCCTTTTTAGTCTGCTGAAGTGCAAGTTTGTAAAGATCAGTGTAATTTCTTCTAAAGACAAAGGGTGTAAGGAAATTCTAGGCTGAAACTATAGGAACCCTTTATAAGCCAAAATTATATGCATCATCAACATAAAAAAGCTGCACTGGTTTACCCCAGCTGAGAAATTATCTGCTGTGTCTTACATAACCATAAATATCACATGTAGTACAAAACAAAACAAGAATGCAAATATAAACACTGACTGTTTCACGAAGCATCAGTAAATATGTGTTCTCACTTACATCACTATTTCTTTACAGAACAGTCAGTACTTTTGGGATGAATGCACCTTTTCCTGGATGTCACAAATGACACTGTAGGGATTTAAAATCAAATAAGCCTCCACAGCTCTTTCAGTCCTACAGCTGAACCTGTGGCCCTGACTATAAATAGATTCTAATGTCACATGAAGCACTGCAGACAAAGGGAGCACATCTGTGCTGATCTGGGTATAGGATGGAGTTTCTGGTCACATCTCTTGGGCAAATGAAATCAAACAACACTAACCATGCTGCAAGTTATTTTCCTAAGGAGTAGTCTTCCTTATTAGTCTAGAAAGAATTCATATAGGAACCTTGTGACATTTGAATGCTTCTCACTAAAGTTTCCACTTCATTAATATCTTACTGTTTGTATGAACAGTGCTCTTCAGTATGACTTTACTAATTCTCTCTAAAGTATCACAGTAGCAATTATATAGGTGTTGCATGTGATCTCAAATACAGAGTTCAATTGGCCCTAAGTCTTTTTGAAAGGATAATAAATGCCTTTAAGCAGCCTGAAAGAGAACATGAGACAAAAGAATCTGGATATGATATGATGAAATTGCCAGGATTCTCATATTTTTCCTTTCCAGGATATAGAAATGGTCTTAAGTATCACTTATTTTTTTATAAGAAATCCAAAATTTAAGTAAGAAAATGTAAGTACCATCTGTTGAAGCTTCAATGCAAAGACAATACCTGTCATGTATTATGATATACTGCATTGTGCAAAATGCAGGAAGGGGAAAAAGGGGTTAAAAAAACCAAACCCAAACCCTCAACAAATGCTTCCTCCTGAATGCTATGTTACAGAGGAGAATATTGCTGGCTGAAGGTAGCCTGTGAAACAGTTTCCCCTTAAAAGCTTTTGTCCAGAAAACTTAATGCTATCAAGCATTAATCTTGGATTTCTCTTTCAGGCATATTTCCCATACAGGCAAAAATCTACTGAAATAAATGGAAAGTTAGACTAATTGGAAAGTGAGGAGTACAGATCAGAGCCTAAAGCAACTGAAACAGTCTCAACAGAGAAATGGTAAACTCGTTAGTAGCTAATAATGCAGTAGCTGAAGAGGGGATTAGAATAAAGGAAGAGACTTACTGGATATGGAGGTATAAAGGGCAAAAGACTTGAGGCTAGTCATTTCTTTTTGTCTGGTTTCCTCTACACTGCTGTGAAAGATGTGTTCCCAAGCATAGAGTTTAAGGAGTTTAATGCCTCGAAGCATCTCATTTGTCTTCTTCAGTCTCTCATTGGAGTACTCCTGCAACATTTACATACAGATTTACTTAGAGACTATAATTAAAGCACCTGTCCCCTAAACATAAGCATCACACAAAAATTGTATGCAGCCCCTTGTAATCAGTCAGGTATACTTTACTAGTTCTGTCCATTCAGATGTTTTGTTGTTTTCAAAGGTGAGCTCCCCTAGGACTCAAGTGAAAAGGCTGTTTGTTTGCACACCTAAATTGTATTGCTTGTACTGAAAACTTTACTCCTCTGGCAGCTTTCCGATTACTTGCAAGGCAGCCTCTCAGAGCTTCTACTGCCCAGCACACTGGGCACACTGACAACATACAGAGGAGATCAGAACTCACAGACAAGCTATGACTGGGCATGCTGCTCTGCCCAATGAACATGATATGGAAACAAAGATGCCAGGCTTCAGAGCAGCAAGACCACATTAGCAAGAAGCTGTGATCCTGTAGTAGGGAACCTTGACTCTGAGCAGGGCCAGCTGGCTCAGGCACAGTAATACAATGGTAAACTTATACTACCACTAAAGCATAATTGGAAGTTACGCCACTTTCAGTTTTCAGGCTAGCTCAAGTATCTGTAATTGGATTGTAATTCCAAACACAGACCAACATAAAACTACCAGAGGTGATTTTATATCATGTATGAGTTTGAAGACACTTACCAATGTGCTTCTCTGGGCCTGCGAGAGTTTTGTTGCTACAAAGTACTGAACAGGTGCAAGGACTATGATTACTGCTGCTCCAATTAAGGCACTGATTCCAAGAAGGTAGTACAGCAGAAGAATTCCTACAATTATCTGTTGAGAGAAAAGAAAGTGAAGGGTAGGCTTGAGATGCCTTCACTTTGGGTATGCACCATAAAGACCAGTTACAGGGTAACTGGACAGCAGGTTCAAACCCAACAGCCAATGCAGTTAACTCTACACACAAACATCAAATGTTCTGCATCACTGGCACAGTGGGGTGTGATCAGTCAGGATATTCTGTCAGAGGACCAAATAAGCCCGCCTAGTGTTCCTCCCCCACTTGTGGATTCTATGTATTTCTGTTCCATGGACTTCCCATTACAAACAGAAGAAGATTGCACAGATTTGTGTGTCTTCTATAATGTAATTCTCACAGCTATTTAAAACAACTTTAAAAATAAATGTTTGTTAAAAAAAAAAATCTTTACATAAAAATTTCTTTTCACAGAATCATAGAATGGTTTGGGTTGGAAAAGATTGTCTAGTTCCAACCCCCTGCCATGGGAAGGGACACCTTCCACTAGATCAGGTTGCTCAAAGCCCTGTCCAACCTGGCCTTGAAAACTGCCAGGGATGGAGCATCCACAACTTCTCTTGGTAGCCTGTTCCAGTGCTGCACTACCCACACAGTAAAGAATGTCTTCCTTATGTCTAACCTAAATCTCCCCTGTTTAAGTAACACCTAGAGATATTCCCTTTAAAGTCATTATTAAATATATTTCCCTATTGGCCAGATGTCATAGCATGCATTTTCTTTAACTTATAAATTAATTTTCTTCTTCTTTGGCATTTAAACATTTTTACACCAGGGAAGAAATTACACTCCCAAGTTTAACAAGAACTCACTAGACTACAACACTGGGACTTCCATAAAGAAGGAATATTTCTTTGCTTACTATAGAAATTAGTATTGAATATTATTGAAAACAACTGATCTTGCAAATGTTAACTTGATATTATTGCTGAACAGTAAATAAAAAAGGAACATCGTAATCATATGACTAAGAACCTTAACTTAAATGAACTCTAACATAAACTTGCAAGGAGCTGGTTAAGGACCCACAGTACCAGACTGGCAATAACTATTAAAAAAATGGTTAGAGAGAAACAGCTTAAAAGACAAAAGTTTGTCTTTGGATAAATGAGAATCTAGAGACAAAGCCAGAGCCTAGATGGAAAGGGATCCTGTAAGCAGCTCAATAAATCCATTCAAGATATATGAGCTACCAATGTCAATTATCAGTATTCTAATGACTGACTCCTGAACAATCTGGAGCACCGACATGCTATGTATTTTTCAGTATAAGCTGATAAATTAATCAGAAAATATGGTGATAGAAAGTTAATTTCATACATCATTTCTCTAATTAAAAAAAGTGAAATTTCGGTAAAGCGTTATCTATTGCTCTTCTGTAGTTGCATGCTTTCATTATCCTCACAGAAACACTACCCTTCCATCATTTTGAAGCTCAGTAGTCATACACCCATCCATTCCCACACATATTTATGAGAATTGGGCATTTCCATGAAGAAAAAGCCAGTCCTTAGTTTTCAGTCTTCCATGAATTTAAGGCTCACAGAAAAAGACAGATTTCTATTTTTCTTCTTCACAATCCTTTGATGCCTCTCTGCAGATGAACTCAACTAATGTGATTCACAATATTTACTTAGAAAACATGGTAACATGAAAGTAAAGTCCTGCTACATATACACCACAAATCTAGTAAGAGCAAAGGTTAAATTGTAGATTAAAAATCTTTAGTGAAAAGTAAGTGAGCAATCTGCTTTGACGTGAAGTCAGGAAATTCATGAGTGTATGAAGCAAAAGAAAACACACAAGGCCTCTGTTAGATAGCCCTGGCAGAGCTCCCCTCCAGAACATGAAATGGTCTTGGTCCTTAGAGAACAAGCTATTCATTCCCAACTGCTTCTTCATGTGCAGACAACCTAGGCATTCAAAATACAGAAAAGCATTGAACAGTGCACAGTTAAGAGGTGTGCAAAAATATAAAGTCAGTGCAGAACTCTGACTCCCTGCTTGTTGTATGCCTTTCCCTCACTACCAGCTGACTGCCCAGTAGCTTATGGGACTGGCTGATTCTAGAAACAAGAGTCTCAGCTTTTCACATAGACAAGGGTAAAGCTATTCCAGCTACTGGGTCCTGAGGGAGTTGCTAGCTCACAGCTGCTTCTCCAGCTAGTGAAAGGGTTAATCTTGGCGATAAAAATTCTGTGTTTTGAATAGATTAAAAACGATCCCATTTTCATCTTCTTTATTTTGCAATAATAAGGGCAAACTTTTAAAATATATTCACCATGTATGTGAAAAAAAAAAGTGTGAATACTCATATCTGAAAAATGCTGAAATCTGTAAGCACTATTTCAAGTAATTCTACATTTATCACACCACACACTAAACAGACAAGAATAAGCAGTATGTGGATAATATCTGAAGAGCGGGAGGACAGTACCTGGCAGATGGAAAGGCTCTCGTTAATATTTCTGAGAGGGTAATGATAACATTTTAAAAAAACTGTGTAATGAAACACTTTTCTTCTCTTTCACCAAAATCCCAAAGCTCTTACCTGCCAGAGATCTATATCACAAGCAAGAAGCTCACCAATAGCTCTGGTTATGTTGTCTTGATTATTTATTGAAGACAGCAAATACTTTCAGCCAGAAACTGCTTTGTGGCCAGTTTAGAAAGAGACAAGTGTCCTTTCATTACATCTGTAAGCTATCCCTGCCAACGAACCAGAGATATGAGAATACAGGATTTTTTAATAATCACAATGAAACCAAACAAGGGTGTTTATAAAATGGAGGTGGGGGCACGGTGGGGGGGAGCCTTTTCAGGGCCTCATTTTGCTCCCAGAGTTTGAGCCAAACCTACTGAAGGCATCTTTCAATTGACGGGCATCCCTGGGCCTCTGTTAATGGATTTCAATGGCCTTCAAACAGTAACTTCAAGGCAATGATAAAGCTCCTATTGATCGCAGTTAGAGCAAAGATGGAGCTCAAATTATCTGGACTCTATAGAAAACCTAACTTGTTATGAATGGCTATTAAATAATCCACAGCAGATACTGAAATGCTGATTGTTAAGAGCTATACAACAATTAAAAATTATTGTAAATAATAATGAAGCTTGTGCAACTTTTTATTAGCCATTTCTTGAACGTTCAGTAATTGCTTTGACTGCCTCATAAAACAAGGTATTGAATGAATGTTGTGGAAATACGTTTTGAAGAAACCTTTGTGCCCAACATGACCCATTGATTTGTGCCTTGCAATGCCTGCCCCATCCACAAAACAGCATGTTTTGACATCGACTGTCCTCATCTGCTGAGAAACACTGCAGGATGAATTTTAATGCAAATATAATCATATTTTCAAAAAGACTGTTAGGAAATCTTTATTAGTCTGTGACTTCTGGCACATTAGATCAAAATGCTGTTACAGACTGTGCAATAAAATTGACTTAATTCTCAGTTGTTCTAGAGCACTCTCTACACTGAGCTGCCAGAGTGGTCTTACAAAAAAAGTACAAGAAATTGGTACCTCTTCCATAGTCTGTTTTACTAACAGACTTACAATGGAGACTAAGCCTAGGGAATAACTGGATACTAAGCATTACTGTTAAAGGGGCTGACTCTTCTTAATGCCTCATTGCTCTTTCAACACCATTTTACCAGTGCACAATCACTGATTTCTTATTGCAGGGTACTTCTAGTAAGTGGACAAAAAGTATCCTGATATCCAAATTACTACTAACAAACTACCAACTTGTAACCACACTTAATAGGAGATTTCATATCGGTTTCTTTTCATTATAGTTGTCTTCTCTTTTGCAATGAGAAATCACTATTATAACACACTCCTTGCTCATGATTTCACCACCACCACACTTTAAAATTATCTTGTTCCCATTTTTTTTCCCCCCATAATTTCAGAGAAACCATCCTGATGCTGCATCAAGTTCCTTCTGAAAAATTCCTACTGATAATTGTTATATCCATCACCTTTTTTCAATTCTAAAAAGCAAAATGTTTTTAACTGGCATATAAACCTCTCCAGAGTAGATTAGGAAAATTAGTCTATACCCCAATGCAGTTACTCCTGCACAAGAAAGAGACAAATGCATTTATACTGTAGAGTACACTCACACTATGACCTGTATAAATATGACTACAATCACTTGAAATCTTATATTTTAACAGGTATAGTTACATACAGCTCACACATGTAGAGTAAATGCAAACGCTAAGCATGAAAGTACAGTTAAAAGAAATCACCAGTAACCTGCTGATTGTTACATCTTAAAGTGCTCACTATCCTGATTTGAGACTTTACACAGCTCTCACTGGGGTTAGTGAGAGTTTTATCAGAGCTTCAGACAGATTTCTTTTTCCTCTGTGTCCTATTGCAATCTTGGAAGCAATCTACCCCTCACTACCACTGAGAGACATGAGAGACTAGAAGACATAAGGTAACATAACATATTTCAAACACATACAGCAAAAAAGTGAAGACTCCCAGAGTATTTCAAGAGGAAACTAACTTTTTTTTTTATCCAGAGAATACTCCCCAAGATTGAGACTACTCAAGCGCATGCAAGGCATCTTCAAGAACTCACTATCACTGACAATGAAGGACCGGCATTGCCCCTGCCCAGTATTTTTGTCAGTGAGGAAAAAACCAAATCCAGGGAAAACACTTAAGACAAGGGTTTTCTTTTCCAGATTAGGAAATTAATGTGTTTTAACATGCAATCAAATGATTTTAAGACAATCACAAAAGAGGACTTGCTCATTTGATCTGTAGCAGCTTGACAAAAACCTCTTGGCTTTGACAGGAACAACCATAAAATCCACTCAATTCTAATATGTATCTTTATTGCCAGAAAATAATCCAGATCTCCTAATGGCTAGCAGTCCAGCAGCTTACTCCTTGAAGGACATTCACCTGAATGGCTGCCTTTTCTTCCCCATCCCCAATTTTTCAACGTAATATTCTTACATGCTCAACACCTTACAGAAGAAAATCAGTAGTATGGAGGCTGATGGACACCGGAACTCCTAAAAGCCATGTTAGAAACTGACTGGAAATATGATCTGCCAGTTGCAGTCCATACACAGTGTCACGAAAATTATTTAATTTTTGGGCAAGAGCACGCAGCCCAAAATGCAAAGCTGCTGGGTAGATGACTTGCAGCTTTCTGACTTCCACACCAGCCAAATCAGCCTCTGCGTAGTGCTGGAACCAGACCACCTTTGTGACATGAACACAATAGAGTTTTCATCATGGTTTTGAAGCTAAATGATACTTTTAGAAAATCCTGAGAGAATTTAAACTCTTCTGGTTTTATTTACTTTTAGCATTGAAACACTCTCAACAAAAATATACCAAGTAGCTGGAAGAAAGCAAAAAGACTTGCAGGGTACTGTATTAATATCAGATGAAACTGTGCTTTACTGACAGCTTTCCCAGGAAATTTCTAAATGGGAGTGCAGAAGGTTTCTACAGTTTTGTTTAAGTACCGGCTCTTCCAAAATAAGTAATTTACACTTTTCCACCATTTCAGCAAGCAAGAACTTTGAAAAATGATCCAAGGTTGTGCTGAGATTGCTCTGACCTCCTACTATTCTGTGTTTGCTCTATCCTTTTACTAGCACAAACTCAATCAAATGGCCAATGAGATTAACCACTTCACAGACTTGGAGGAATATGACCTCACTGAAACAAGACTACTTTTAATCATGTGAGTGTTTCAGTAGCTCTGCAAGCTCATGTGACACAGTGCACAGACTATAGACCTGGAACAATAAAGGACGTAAAAATACTGTATTTCCATGTCAGACGTTGCATACGAACTCCAGTTTCAGTATGAGAACAGGTTTAAGATTAAATTTAAATCAATTGTGAAAGTACCCTCTAGGAGTCTGTTTTCCTCTTCTTAAAGACTCTATAAGACACAGCTGTAGTTCACTGGGCATTACACTAGGCTACAGGACACAGAACCAGGAGTCACGAGGCAATTGAGTGTGACTCAGAACAGAGATCTGCTCTGTTATGCACGTGGGACTGAAGGGATAAGAGTAGTATTTAGAGATAGGAGACCAAAGACACCAGAGACAACAAACCAGGGAAACTATTTCATATAACAAATCAATCTGTGGAATTTCATATGCTAGAATTTGTCATCTATTATGCAGCAGTAGTTTCGAGAGATGTCCAAAGGATCATCCATAAGCAATCATATTTTTAAATAAATGGCTACTTCTCTTGCTTCTGCTGAGATTCAGGAAACAAATGATTACAGTATATTCCAATTAACTCCCCTGATGCAATAAATGAATGCTCTAAAATTACACAACCTGCTGCACTCTATAAATTCTTGTTACAAATGCAAAGCATGTTTGGCAGCAGCAAAAGCTTAATACGATCCTAAATACCTACAATCCTGTCAAAGATGTGAAATATATTACATACAATGTTTCTAGATGGTAATAGCTTGAAATCTTATTTATTTTTTATCTTCTTTAATAAGCAATCAACCACCACAGACTGACGCACATTATTAACAAAAGCATGTTCCATCTCCTTACCTGTACTGGCATAGCCCAAAGGTTAGGGCAGAGGAAAAAGAACCACATCAGCTGATTTGTGTCTATGGCAACAAGGTTGCAGATCTGACCTGCAGTCATCTCCCCCATAGACATGTTGGAAGTTGAAAGCTGCATAATTTTATTGTATATTTTTGTCTGTAAGAGAGATCAATAGGTGTTAGCATATAGAAATAAAATAACATTTTTAGCTCCACCTAAAACAAAGGCGTAGTCCAGCATGCTGAGGGAAACCAACATTCCCAGTAACATGAATGAAGAGCTTCAAGTTTGGCCTTTTATATTATGACAAAAAATTTTAAGCTACTGTGTTAATTATTCACCCACAAAAAGCTTAGAGTGATGTCTAGAAATTTCGATTTGGATAATTCGAATGCTTCAACTGCTCGTGTTACCTCGTCCTCTGTGTACTATCAGTGCAGACAACTCAAAGCTTTTCTTCAACAAAATTAATGTAGCACTATTTTCCAACAATTCCCCTTTTAGTTGCAGCTCTTCTGCTTGATAAAAGACACGCATTTTTTTATCTATATACTCTGGGTCAAATTTTTATTTGGTTAGAGATTTTCTACTTCACTCTAATAAGGGAAAACCAATGAATGGAATCCAGAAGTCTGTCAACTGACAAGTGTTTCCAAGTGTAAGATCAAAAGAGAATTAAACAATTATACTGCTATTGAAAGCATTCATCCACCACAGACACTCTCACAGGTTCTATGTAGTTCAGTGGATAAATAGCGTTAGCTTAAAAGGCTGGCTTTCAAGCTGGCAGAGGGTAGGTTTCAGCCAGTGTACTTCACAATATCATACTGTAATCTTACCCCTAATTCTCTCATTTCCAGTCACAGATCTTGGTATACTACATAAAACTTTGATCTGCTGTTCACAGTTAAACAATGATTATGAACTCCATTTTCCCAGTCTTACTTATGTTCAGTAATTACAGACTCTGCAGTGCCTGGCTGATTTTGTGGCATGACCATGGAATAAGATACTAGTACATGCATTGGGAATACACTTATCCTTTTGTCTAAAATATATTTAAAGTACATTCTAAAGCTGTATTATTTGCATGGGATGTTACAAAAGGGCACCTGTGAGGTGGGAGAGGTGTAGCTCACAACCTAAATTCTTTCAAAAGTTACATTCAGGTTTACTGTCAGCAAATTAATGCTTAAAGAAGAAATATAAACTAGATTACAAATAAACATTTATATAAAATAAGTAAGATGCAAAAAAACAGTGCAGGTCTACGTTACATTCAATGCATTTCAGTAGAGAAGCGTTTCAGAATTTAACTCCTATAATGATAATTTGTATTTACAAATATACGTATGATTTTATGAAAAAAAGTTAATTAATAATATATTGGCTACCTGTATTGCACCTCTTAAGTTGATTCCTGTTTCAATAGCGACATAGTATGATGCTTGGAGAAATGTCCTTTGTAGTAGAAGAGCAAAAAATAAGAGTACAGCCAACACATAAGCATTGGACAGGAACTCTTGAGATGAAATAAAGAAAACACCAAGAATTTTAGTCTATAAGAAAAAAGAAAGTTAGAAATAAGGTACAATGGTAATCTAATTGCAAGTTTTGCATAATTAATAAGCAGAGATAACCACAGTTTGTTACTTTGCTACAGATTGTGCTATATTGTATCAAAGGCAGTAATAGAAGTAGCATAATTTTAATGCTGTCCTACATATGTGTTTGGCTAGTACTAATTGCTGCAGCTAATAACACTTTTTACTGTATGCAAAAGAAAACTATTTTTCACCAAATCACATTTTGACAAATCATGCTTATCTAGCAACGAGATTTCGGTGCAGTGTCAATTCACATTAAAACATTATCTAATAGATAACCAAACATTATTTCTTCTAGTACTCACTTAAGAGAAAAGGAGGACTTAAACATACATACATAAATATCACATACACACACACCTGGTGAAAGCACCAAGATATTTGCCAAGTCTTGGATGCATTACCAGGCCATTATGGTTTACAGCATCACTGAGCATCAGTGTGTTTAAACTACAATAGTTCTCTAAGTACACTTGTCAGCCCACAGGACACACAAGGAAATAACTGAACATCTACCAAACCTTTTGCATACAAGGCAAACAACCTTGTTTGAGAAGCTGATGGAATTAATTAGATGTTTTAGTTTCAGAAATGGCTTTGGGGACATTCAGTGTCCCACTTTCCTGATGACTTTAGGATAATACCACTTTTTAAAAGTGACAGTAGGTTCTAAGCAGTAAAAGGCTGAGCAAAAGGCCACTATTAAAATACTTCAAAGACCCTAGGCTCACACAGTCTTAAATATCAATACCGGGAATTTTGCTACACTGGGACCTATGACCATTTTAAATAATGAGTCTGTAGGTTTGGTGTATCATTTGTATGTTTCCTGTCAGCAGATATTCCCAATACTGGAACTGCTAATCCTAGCATTGTACAATGTGGAAGATGCTACCAGCAAAATATAAAGGTTATCGTTCTGTCAGTCTCTTCTTTGGTGTGAAATGATTAACACTCAGAGAAGTTCATGTCATAAGAATGTTCTGGGGTGGCCATAAATATTGATACTGGAGTTATAAATAAACACGAAGAGCGTGACAGAATTTAAGACGCTGTCATGCTCTAACTGCAGCACTAACTAAAGTACTTAATACTGCCTATGACACCCACACGATCTCAAGAGTTCCAGCTCCATGGCAGTTTATATCTCTCACAGAAGGTCTACAGAACAGAGCAAATATTATATTTTAGGATTTAACTCTTTGCCTTCAGTTTCACAAACAAAATTTCTGTTTTAAAGATACAATTGACTCATTACAACACCTCCTCAATCCAAACTTTAAATAGTCACAAAAAAAATGTCACGTTAAGGGATGGGTAAAAGATACTCTCTGCTGTGCTCACAGCTTACTTTGCTCATCAGACTCTGTCCCATTGTACGGCAATTCTTTCTGATGCCCTCAAACTCAGCAGCACATCAGACACAAACAGTGTTTCCTTCCAATCTCTCTTTGCGTTTTTAAGACTGTTTTAGAAGGCTTGTTTCTCACACCTCCCAGGAGGTGTGCTACATTCTTTCTGTAGCTTTCAAGAGCAAACAATGAATAAGGCAAGCTTCTCCTTTTTTGACTTATTACAAGTAAGGATATAACATTCCTAGCAGTAGAACTGATGTATTTTTTTACGAAGTAGACCCAGTTGGCTAGGTATGTGCATACACGTGGGAGTTTTCCTGAACACCCTAGTCTGTTTACAGATGGTTTAAATAGAAAGTTTTCATACATCTCAGAAAGATACTTCATCTAATCCAGCAAAACCAATTTTCAAATGTAAAGGTAATTAGCCTCTTAACAGAAAAACTAAACAAAAATATATATAAACCAGGTCAAAACAGGGAAAAGCCTCTTGGAGACCTTTCATTAAAGGTAAAATACACCCTTAAATATCACTCATGGTTTATCACCATCACATTGCTTTTAGGTGATCCCCAAACAGTGAAAATGGCAACAACAAGGCTACCATTTAGCTAGACACAGATGATGTCAAGGCTGGATAAGACTCTTGTTCAGGGCGTATCTGGACCGCACCTGAGCTTTTTTTCACGCAGAAGCACTAGCTAACACTTTAACAGGAAAATTTAATAGGATAATCCATAAATTGTGATTTGGTCTTATTTCAGCTGAAACAGTTTTCCAAACAAATTATCAAGAATCAGAGCTCAAAATCTCCCACAGTACTTTGCTGCAACATAGTCCTATAGTCTTAATATTTTCATTTCCTGCTTTAAATGGTTTCCATTGAATCTACTTGCTATATCAAAGTTTCCAAATATTAGGATAAGGATTGCAGAATGGATAAACAATTAATTTTAGCCTGAGGCCTTTCTCAAATTTTCTGCAATGCATCTGGTGTATTTCAATATTTACAGTGGACCTAATCCAAGGCGTACTTGAATGAATGGGTATATTTCCATTAGTGTCAACAGAGTTAGGAAATAAAGTCCTATATCAAACAGTAAGTGAGCTGCAGAAATAAAATGATCTTTCTCATAGAAATCCAGCCTGAGTTATACTGAAAAGGTGCCTCCTGAGTTGTCTTTTTGTTTTTTCTCAAGTGAATCAAGAAGTATGTCTGTTTCTTCTTGGGAAACATTCATTTAAGTAGCACCCTTTAAAAATATGTTTCAGTTGATCTTTCAAAACCAATGTCCCCAAAGGTACTAGTGGAAATTCTTCATCACTGTTGAACTTCTTGGCATTTTATTGTGATGACAAAAGCCTGCTTTAATCCTCTTAGACAACACTCATTTTTGGAAATGAAAAGCCAAGGCTATTAAAAAGATACTTTCTCCTTTCTGAAAAGCACTTAGTCACATACTTGATTCAATTGTTACTCAAGACTCTACCTAAAACCCTTATGATTCTAGTGGGATTCTGGATGTGCTTCACCATTATCTTGAATGAGGTTATTCTCCAGAATGCAAGCCTGACTAGATTCTGGGGTAACATATTTGCTCCCCATCAGGGTATAAAAGCAGCAATAGGCAGTACATATATACTATCATTTCTAGCATTCACAAATACAGTGTAGAGTCACTTTCTTTACTGAGACTAAATAATAGTCATAATATTACTTCTTTGACTCTATTTTATGACATTTTGGCAGTACCTGTGGGCGGATGGTGTTATTTCCTTTTCCAACATTGTAAACAATCCCAGAGATGCAGAGTGGACCAGCAAATCCAAGCAAGTCAGCCAGGATACGGAATGTGCTACTGAGAAGTAAGGGTCTTCCAAAAGCGCAGCAGAGAGCACGCCAAATTGATCTGGATCCTTGTGGAGATGACGTCCTTTTGTTCTGTTCAGAATTAAAAAGAAAAAAAAAGACAATAATAAGGATTATGTTATATTAACCTCGGGTCTGACAATTATTGGTACCTTTATCCCTGCTTTAATTCATTGACAACCAGTTGCAATCTTGGAGCTAGAAAAGCACAGGAACTACAACTATTGTTTCATTTGTTTTTACAAAGGCAGAACAAAGCAATATTCTGCTCCACAAGAGGAGCTATGATTTCTTTCCTACCCTTAAAAGGGATCAAGTAAGTGTGTTGTTTGTGGGTTGCTGGGGAGAAAGAAAAAAAGAGAGAACTGACAGGTTTTGTTTTCCTGTGAACAGAGACTGGAAACCTACACTCTTTTCAGACAGGATGCAAAAGACTTCTCTTAAAATCCTGAATACACTCAGCTCCCATCAGGGAGTTAACCTGCATTTGAGCTGAGGTAGTTTCAGCCCTGAATTCTCCTACAGACAAAATGCAACTGAAATAACATTGGAAAAAAAAAGTTCTGTGAGGCCTCATTAATATTGACTCTGTAATTGAATGATTCCAGGGTCTTACTAGGAAGAACTATAATGGTGTTCTGTAAATACAGTTCATAATTACCTGCCACAGAAAAATAGAGGCTATATGGACTTACACGCATTTAACCAGTAATGTGTTTGATATGCATGTTTAGGTAGAGAAATTTAATTATTTGTACAAGGTACAACTGAGTATGTGACCTCTTTGTCTATGGAGAGCTATGCTAATAGATACTTCATTTGCATCATATCTGCTAATATAATTTTATACCATGCTTGCAGCATAAACAGTCATGAAAGATGCAAGCACTGAGTAATAAGATGAACACAATTCCATGCTTTGCATACCTTCTGTGCTTCAAAGGCCTCATTAAGGCGAATATAATTGGTCAGAGCTCTCATAGCAATGGGAAGCTTGCCTATGGTTTTCAAGTCTATTGGTTTTTTATGGGCGGTCTTGATGAATGTATTCATCCACCAGTATGTTCCTTTGGATAACAGATTCACAAATGGCTGTAAGAATCTAACACCAAGGTCCTGGAGATCCTCAGGAGGTTTAACTTCTTTAGGAGTTTTGAAGAAAACATACCGCTGAAATTCAGAAAAATACCAAAAGAATCATACTGAATGCATAGAAAATAAAAATTCACAAAGAACAGACAAGAGATAAAGGACATTGCAGATAATCAGTGAGTCAGTCTTGGTCTCTCAAAAGTACTCAAGGAACTTAGGCATTCAAATTCAACCAATACAGCAATTCAGTTTCCTCAGGTACTAGGAAAATCAGAAGCATCCAGTCCAGAAATAAATCATCCTAAACACTATTCTTCTGTTTATGGGGTACAAATTGATATACTTGTAGAAAAAAAAGTATTCACCTTATATTTCAAATAGTACAGCCCCAGCCTCCCACTCTGAGTTCCAGACAACACAACATGAGGTGTATTACCTTAGGCACAGCCCTGAGGCTACCATAGGGATTCATCTTCCATACCATACTGTGTCACATTTGTTAGCTCAGAACATGGAGCTACCTGTGCTGTCCTGAATGGGTCTGGCAAACCACTGAACTAGGGAGGTGCATATGGCATGAACAAATGTTTTCACTGGCTTAAATGCCGAAAGAGCAAGGGAAGACTGCTGATGATTTCCTGTTGTCAAGATAAAACTAGGATTTCTGAATATGCTTCACTGCCATATTTTCTCCAACCATAGACGGATAATAAGCCACAGATCCTAGAAAATATGGTGATGGGGTTGGGAAAGGCCATCTAGAGGAACAATGGGAACAGCAGAAGGAAGGGAGAAGGTACAGTTGGGATTGAAAGTCTAACAAGTCAATCTTTTGTCTTCTGAAAGAAGATGCGGGAAGGCAAGAGAAAAAAAGGCGAGGCCAGTATCTGCTGGTTCTGCTCTCTTTCCCTTCCCACCCCTCAGCACTGGTCAACTGTCCCTCCTTGCATCTCAGTCCTTTTCTTCAGCAGCTGCAGCAACAAGCCTTGCTCTCTGAATTCTGCCATAGACACAGTAGGCAGTGAGAAAATCCATACTGCTGGCTAGTTCATTTTATACATCAATGACATCCTTTAACAATTAAAATCAAGCAAATACAACATAAAAAAGATTATAATAGGCAGTGACCATTTTTCACTCTTCTTTGTGACTTGTAATTCCACAGTGATCAAATATCATTTAATTATGCAGTTCTATTATGAGGTTTATGAGCAAGTCTCTCCAATGTCACAACTGAATTTCACCTTTCCCACAAGCTAGTCCACTGATTTTCATTTATGATGTAAATACTGAATGTCCAGAACTGAGGTTTTATTTCCTCTTTCTTTCAAAAATGTTACTGAAAAGGCTGCTTTAAGATGTATTCTTGTCGTAAGTTACCAAATAAATATACAGACACACAAAATCACCCAAGAAAATCACAAAAGAACAAAGACATAATAGATGCAATTCACACTGCTGAGTGTGTTACTGGGAAGAGTTCATACACTAACGGAGGAAAGCAGCAAGAAAATTTACATGGAAAAGTTTCTTTCCCTCCTGAGAGTAAGTTTAATTTCTGCATACAGCTAAGTGACATACAGGTGAAGGGAAGAGCTCTGGCCAGATAGCAACCCCAGTTGCCCCTATAAATTGATATATTGTCAATTGTGATTGTCTCCTGGAAAATGAGAGATGTTATTTGTGTGTCTAAGATACTTTTTGATAGAGCAGACAATCCCTTTCACCCAGTCTTTCCTTCCATCAGAAATACTTGTTTCTGATCACTGGAACTGCAAATCATAATAGACATTTTAAAAACAAACTTGAAATTCATCTTAATTTAACTACAGTGGAGTCTGGCATTTTTTTAAATTACAGATTCATCTGGCCTAATAAAATTGGGTTAGCTTTGATTCTCAAATATATTCCTAAGTCGATTTTTCTTCCTCCTTTAGAAATGCATTTCACACAAAATACCCAGCAAGGTGAATAAAGCCAAAACAAAATAACAAAACACACATACAGAGACTTTACGGAGATTTTTATGATACTAACTTACCCTCACCCTGATGACATTGATTTCTACAGCTAGTAGCATTCCATATAAAACAACCAGGAGTCCTGTGAGGCAAAATCGAAGCTGAGAAAATCCAACCCCATTATCACAGAACTTCACAAATTTGATGGTTTTAGTTATGAAAGCTAAAGTCCAGTAGAACAGCAATGCTGCAGGGAAAAAAAGAAAAAAATCAGCTTCATAGTTCCAAAAATATACAATAATAGTATTAAATATTCATTCAGAAAGAAGGCAACAAGTATATATATAAAATCAGAGAGTGGTTTTATTAATTCTAAGAGAAATTCCTTTCCTCTTATATTTAGTGATATTTGGAAAGTTCCACAAAGTGAAGCCTGCTGAAGGAAATTTCCATCTGTGGTAACCATGCATCCACATGATGAGTTCAAGGGAGCAAGTTTTCTCACAAGTGAAGGTGGCTATGAATGATGCTCTTCAAATTTGGTTGATACTACAAAACTGCTATGAATCTGACTAGGAGAAAATACATTTAATTTCTCCTGCAGATCTCTGGGATGCATGCAGGAACAGATATTAAAATATTAATGAGGTAATGGGTTCAAACTTAAACAAGGGAGATTTAGGTTAGATATAAAGAAGTTCTTTATTGTGAGGGTGGTGAGGCACTGGCACAGGTTGCCCAAGGAAGTGATAAATGCTCCATCCCCGGCATTGTTCAAGACCAGGCTGGACAGAGCCTTGGGTAACA
>JANHGB010059172.1:380-16606 GCA_026283785.1 Coracopsis vasa | reverse complement strand
ATAGATAATCCTAAATCTATTTTATTGATCTTTACAACAAACCCGTGAAGCATCTACTATTAAGAATTTCTGTAACTATTCATGCATGAGAATTATCTAACCTGTGGAAGGACTCTGTATATAGCATTCCCACACTGTGTGACCACCAGATCTCTGTCAAATATTATGTGGAAAGGGAAGGCTTTGCAGAAAGTATAGGGACTGATGCGAGATTCTTGGGTACCATTTTCTTCAAATCTATCAAGGTCTTCATAGTAGTCCTCTTCTTTAGACTCTTTCTCTTCAATTAAAAATTGAATGTGGTCACATTCCTCATTTCTCTGTTGAATAACCTAGAAAATGAAGGAGAAAAAATGAAAAACTGAAAACTGCTACTCATTAATAATTAGAATGCTATTTTAAAGACAAGAACACATTTAGAGCAAAAAGATTAATTCAAGAATGATATTTGCATCTTGGAAAATATTGTTTTCTAGTAAGTATTTCTGACTTTAGAGAGTCTTTATAATTTCAGGTGAATAATTACGCCTTTGTTTAGTCTAGTTGCTCTTTGCATGAACAATATATTGAATAGCACCCAAATGCAATTTGTAGAGCCTAAGTAAAATGCACATCCTGAAATCAGGGGTCAAGGCTAAGGTTATGCTTGCTTTAACTGGCACTTGCTGGAAAACAGGATTCTCCCCTTCCATTGAATGAACCTGTGGCAAATCTTGAATTACACAGGTCACTTGAATCCTTATTTTGATGAAATCTGTTTGCAAGGTCTATGACACAACAGCAAGTAGTGCTGACCAGAGGATGGGCACGTCACAGTCAGCTAGAAGAAAGGTGGATGGAGTAGATATTTGAATATACAGTTCGTACACATTCAAGCAGATTGTTAGATGAAGATCAACAGATAAAACTGAAAGCAATGACAATCTTCTTCAAGTTGCATTCCATATTAAATGAAATTACAGCAAAGCCTTAGTCATCTCTGTCGGTAGAATCTCAAATAAGTGTCTTGAATATAGCATCTCACACTTTAGTAATTTTACTCAAAGTTAGTAAAAACCAGGAAATTAATAGGGATTATTTTGTCTGCAGTGAGAGTCATGTATTGCAGTATAATTACAGCTATTAACTAATAGAATAACATAATTTACCTTGAGAGGCCAAATTCACCTCTTCTCAAGCTTAATTAGATTTAATGACTGGAACAGAACAATTCTATTTATACAGTATTGTTTAGCGGCAACTTTCTGGAACATGTTGCACCTGATTCTACTTTCATGTAGAATTTGATCCTGAAGCCAGTGAAGCAAAATAGACTTCTTAAAAGCACAAACACTGCACTGATCCCTCAGATGTTTAGTTTATTAAATACTTCTCCTCCACAGCTGTCAGCCATGCCACTGATGGGCTGGGGAATGATGATACCTTTCTTTCTTCATATACAAATGGAGGAGTGGAAAACAACAAAACTGTAATTTTTTGCTAAATGATGCTTAATTAAGAAGGCAGTGTTCCCTGATCTCCTATTTGACTATTCATTTAAAGGAAAGAATGGCTTTTCTGGAAAACAGTTAGAGCAGGAGCCTTGTTTAGGTGCTCCATACCACGTGCTGCATTAGTCTTCTCTTTCTACTGCATATGTAACTAACAGAGAAAGATTGGGCTACTAAATTTACCGGCTCATGTAGGTACCTAAGGCTGGATGAATGAACAAGTTCAAATGCTAATGTCGATTAAACCTAACTCCCTCAAGAAACTGTGCTGGTGATCCATATGGCAGTGCGCGGCAAAGACAAGTAGGAAATTATAGTTAATAAAAGGTAAACCTCAGAAAAATTATGTGCTGGTCATTTGAGGAAAACAAGTTAGGTGGGTATGTCTAGGAAAATGGAACACAGTAGATAGAGACCTAGTTTTCCTCTGAATTTAGGGTTTGAAGGTTCTCCATGTTCCTCCTCTTCTTTTAAATCCTTATCCCTGAAATTGTGAGACTGCGGCCATACTGAGGATTGACAGAACACACTCAGAGTCTCAGTTCTTACTTTCTACCACTTGCACACACTCCCATTGATTTTATTCTATTCCTAATATTATTGTGGCCAAGGATAACTGAGACACAGCAATCTTTCTCAAATTGTGCAGAATTATCACTAGAATTGATCTATGCTTCCAGATCATTTCCAGTCTTGGATCTTACTTCAAAGAGCTGCTCTTGCCACAGCTGAAAAAAACCAAAATGCTTATTTTGAATGAAAAGCTTCTTAATTCGGCAAAGCAGTCCTAAAATTATTTTTTTAATATCTAATAATTATTGTGGAAATGTTTATACTACAGCACATCACCTTCCAGAGACAGTAATATTATAACCTACTGACCAAATAGTCACTGCTGCAAATTTCCCAGGCATCTTCAAGCTCATTTACAACATTATTTTTGACCAGACTCCAGGGCATCAAGAAATGCCTGCTGTACTAGTGTATTAGTGCAGCAAATGAACAACAGGCCAAACACATGAAATGTGTCAGATCTACAAGATCACAGTGCCAGCTGCACACTCCTGGTAAACCTGATATGCTGTGGACATGGCTGGTTTACTGAATTTGATTCTGGTCATCCATGTACAGATCCTTCTTAACAGACACTACAATTATACCCCTCTCCAGGCCAAGAAAAATACTGATTCATAACTTCCCATTGGATATGCAATTTCATGATGTATTTCTGCTCACATCATTTATGCAGTATCTAATCTTAGACAGAATCTATCTCACCATGTCATCCACCTTATCAGCAAATTTAAAATGAGCATTTCTTGACATTAACAGAGTATGTTAAATTCTATCCCTTCACCCTTATACCTAAAGATCCAATCTAATTCACCAAACACCTGCCCTACATACTCTGCAGTAAGCTTAACTAGGATAGAACTTACCCATTGTTTCATTCTCCAAGCAAAGTTTGTATGCCATGGAATTTCACTGTCATTTAAATACTGTTGAGGAAGCCTTTGTTAAATGCTTGACAAATGAAAGTTCAGTGACAGAAGCAACAAACCCAGGGATCAAATCTAATTCTTCCTCCTCTGTGGTGTTAGGTGGTGAAGTGACATCAGTTCACCATGTCTAAGAGCTCAATCACCATAGTAACTGCAGTTGAAAACTGAAGCGGAAAATCACTCTCCTGGTTTCAAAGAGAACATATAACAACTGCTAACATGCTTGTGCTTTCCAGAGAGTTCGTCCTTTCTTAGCCAAGTGAAAAGTCAAACCAACATTTCAGAGGACAATTAAAAGAACAGTTATTTTAAAACGACACTGTAGTTTAATATATTTGGTGAGCTACACACAAGACATTAAATCCAGCAGTATCACTGTGATACAGCAGGTATAATGAACACGTGCTATCTGTTAAACTTCCACTGATGCACCTATACGATAAAATTCAATTCTATAGATATGAGCATGTCCCTGAGATATATCTCAGGACAGAGAGAGGGTGAAAGATAGATTGTGCTTCAACAGGGTCTTTTTCCATCAGATTGTGAAGATTAATATGAAGTCAGGAGTTTGCCATTTAAAAGGTCAGTACAGGATGAAATTCTTGATGTCTTCTGATCAAAACCAAGTGTGCAATGCTACTTGACGAATTTCACTGCAGCTGTTTTGGGGTGATCCTGAGGCAAAGCAGTTCACTGTGTAAATGGTACCACCCTTAGCTTTGTATACCCAACATTAAAACTGTGAGAATGTCTCTAAGTTTCCAGCTGCACTTGCGTCAGAATTAGAGGCTGATCATGCTCCATGACTGACATCTTCATACACAGCTAGCGTTTTAACATGTGGTCAGTACTGTTTACTCTCCATAATTACCAAAGTAGTTTTTAGTCAGCTCCTCAGCTGGTTACATCTTGGGTTCGATTTTTATATTGCCATTAGTAATGAGACAGTCTGAAATTACCATCTTGTCAAGGACTTCCCCTGATCTTTTTTCATTTTATATTGCAAACCATCTTCCCTGTCTAAAACAAAGACATTGATAGTTTGCTCTCAGATAACAACAGAACTGCAAAAGTCTGTCTTCCCAACAGATTTCTGGGCTTTGTAGGATTGTACAACATTCTTCATTGACCCATCCCACTTGTAGCCTTGAGGGAATCCCTGTCCTGATTTCACCTTCTCAGGTTACCCTCATTCATACACAAACAACCTCTGACAAGTGAAGCAAGAGAAGACATAGCCAGAAGGCTTCTAAAAGAGATATCATGCCAAAGCTGGTCACCAGCACCATGAAGATTTTTAGCTGTCGTACTGATATTGGTGGAACTTAAATATTCTTAGCATGTTCTCAAAGTCAGCAACAATTCTTGGGACAATACCTGCTGCAAACATCATATAGTCTTAGCTTGACTTAGCTAAAACTGAATTACCCTGTCAGGGAAGACAAAGCAAATTGGATTTGAACTAATTAATCAATCCATGTCAACCTGGGCTTTCATGAACTATACAACTGCAATTGTGAATCCAAGTGCAAATCAAATGGCCTTCCTTTCAGTGCTAACAGCATTTAACAGAGACAAACTGAGACCTTTTTTTTCTTTTTCCTTGCCTTCAGCACACACATTCCCTAGGTGTTAAAAGAAAGGGCACATTTCCTGAGGGACACCATTCTGGAAAAGGAAGCCCTTTTATATTTTAGAAGAATATGTATGTGTATATATACGTATGTATGCTCCTTCCAATTTCTGCCATTCTGTGATTCTGTGTAACCCATGAAACAAAATCTAATCACTTAATGAAATAAAAGCAGAATTACTGTAAGCAATTAAGATCTGCTACCACTTGCACAGAAGCTGGTAAGAAAAATTTAAGAGAATTCAAGCAGAATTGTATGAAAATACAGACTTAGAAGCATGCATTCTCTCAAATGGATTTATGTAAGCATTTGCTCTAAATAGCCAAAAAAGAAAAGTGATTAATAAAGTACTAAACATCAAACTGTAGATATGAACTTCACACTAATTAATATAAAGAGAACTGCAGAACTTACTAAACCAGTCCTGTGTTGGATTGTTATGTAAATGCTTTGGATAGAGATCTGGAAGGACAACTTGTGAATCTCATCTCTGTTCTTGCACTTTGGTAGGCAACTCCCGTAACAACATGAGAAACTTAAGGCTAGGCACTGAGGCTCTTACCAGTTAAAAAAAAATTCTTCCTTAAGCAAAATTCTAACTAAAGACCAAACAAAAAATTTTACAGAAGAGGCACTGATTGGTCCACAAAAACAGGAAACGAAAATTAACTCCATTTTTTTTCTCTGCAGTGCTATTTCAAACAAAGCATTACAAACAGTCTGAAACATGAAAGCATTAATTGAGTTATGAGGCAAGGGACTGAAATGAGAGAAGTCAGCCAATTTTTTTGTCCTGTTCTCATTTTTTTGAACAGTGTAAAACTAGCCACGTACCACAATGGCAGGCTTATTCTGCTGTAATACCCCCACTATGTACCTTTAATGATTAACAGTTGACCTGTCGAGTAATGGAGGGAGACTTTCATTGTCTGTGGGGATAGGCTGCAAATTTTGGCACTTTGACCTTGCAGAAACAAGTAACATTATTCTCTGCATAACTACCACTGTCATTTGTGAGTACACGTGGAGTTAAGCACTATTTAATGTCATTAAAGGTGTCAAAAGCTAGGATTATTAACCAGCAGACACAACAAAAGTTCAGGGGGGCACATGACTTTCTAGTAGATACAAGGGAAAAAACAGTGTAACAGACAAAATAAACTACAGACAATATGCACTTTCTTCAGTTTAGAGGTAACACTAATTTTTAGGCATCTATGTGCTCTTAGCCCAGACAGTCTGTAAGTATAGTCTGGATTTAAATTGAACTTTGTGCTCACTTACAATAGGTTTGACCAACAGTATTAATTTTTTTTAATTACAGCACAACAATAAAATTTCCAGAAAAGCCTAAGAAAGTCACATGAAAATGAGAAGTAAATTTATAATTAATATTTAAGCCTCCTCAGAACATATATTATTTCTCCGCTGCCTTGCTGACCACTTTTGTCTTTGCATGACCCCTTGACTATGCTGGCAGAACTCTCTCTGACAGAAAGAACACCAGACCACATAAAGGAATAAGTGCAATAAACCCCCCCCCCAAAAAAAAAAGTGATATTAATAACCCAGAAAAAAGAAAAATGTTATTTTGAACCCAGTTCACTCCCTCAGTCTAGCTTATTTTACAGCTTGACAACAGCCGGAGGGACACAGCTGAAGAAGCTGTCATAGGACAAGCTTGAGCAGTAAGAGGAGGAGGACTGAATAAGCTGCCTGTGCTACCAGAAGAAATGCTTGTCAATCAACAGCTTCAACACTCTTGCAGCCAACTTTCCAACATGGCCTTCCTTGTCTGTTTCAACACTTTGAATAAACAGGGACCAAAGAAGAGGATTGTTTTGATTTTGTTGCATCCTTCTGTATTTGAATACTAACACCTGCTGTAAATGTTTGAACTATGGATTTCTACAAAGTAGAATCTAAGCAAGGACATCAAGTATATCACCATCACTATACATAACTAGCCATTCAACCTGAGCTAACTTCACTTCTGATTTTCTTTATTTGACAGAAGCTTTCGATGCGCACATCCCGTCAGACAGTACCTTCATATCTATTTCTGTACCATGGATCTGTTGAGCTACTGTTTTGATGATGCCAATGACAATATCCTGGAGACCTTCTCTTTCCGAATAGTAATGCAGAATGAGTCCCTTCCCCTTCTCCGCATCAGTACATCTGAAGGAAGGGGCTCGCATGCCTGGGTAAATAGTAGCAAGGTGATCATGCAAAGCATCCAGGTTCTGGAAGAAGAAATTAAAAACATGATTATAAGGCATTCACTTATTAGTTCTGAAGAAAGTGCGTACATATTCTGTCTAATTTGAACATCTGCTTTCTCCTGCTGCTCACATTCCCTGTGCATTTGCCATATGATTTGCACAACTGTCATCATAGCAAGCTTTTCAGGTAGCTTGTGATGTTCTTTCCATCTACTGTGGCAATCAAAATTAACACTATTAAAAATTACTCCAGTTAGTATGAATTCATGCTTGACTATGCTGTATTTGGAAACACTCTGACAATTAAAGACTCTGCGTTTCCCAAACCTGTACCTTATCCATTTTTATCCCTTCCAATTATAGTCCCTATAATTTCCTCTTCAGATGTGAATTTAAGTGTCAAATACAAACAAGCATGTCTGAATAAACATTACTCTTTTTCCTTATTTTCAATGAAAAGGCCTTGTTCTGACATTTGTAACAGTCAACCCAAGTTTACAGGACCTGACAAAGTTTCAAATTTTAATGTAAAGATAAAAATGAGTGAAAGACCAACCTCAAATACCTATTTTCTTTGAGAATAATTGAAAAAAAGCCCCACAGAATACATAGCACATATCACAGCTGCTGTAATCATGTTTCAGAAAAGATTATTCAGGAAAGGGAAGAAGCCTTCTATTTTTCTTGTTAATGTCCTGGACATCTTATGCATTGAACTTTAAATCTTGACCAGAAAGAGGAGACCTAAATGATAAATTGATAGGCATATCTAATAAGGACATTAAAGAGAACAATGAGATCAATATCACACTTAGAACACAAGACTTGCTCTGACATTGGTTGTGAAGCAATTTTCAAGGCTCCAGGTTGCTATTTACTGTATATCTAACACAGTAAGAGCAACTTAGTTTGCTGGATAGTGTTGCAACCCACATAATTATTTACCTATATTGTAAAATTCATACAACTCCTTAACATCTTAAGTCCAGAACACTACTGCATATTTTAAATGTTGTTCTCTTACGCTCCCAAGTAAGTGCTAGAACCAGGCTCTGCACGTTGTTTTCTGCCAGCACAAGAAGAGAGGTGAAAATATTTTCAGTGTGCTGTCTGGGACATTCTCCACCTTTCATGAGCATCTGTCGATCATCAAATTTGTGGAAGCATACTGAACTTGATTTAATGTGAGCTGTGAAGTGCCTGGACAGCTGCCTCTTCTGGGAGGCCTCCAGAGGAAATGAGATACTTAGAAATGAATTCCGTAGGATGTACTCAGCCTGGAACTTCCTCCTTCAGTTTTTTGGTTTGTGTCAGATCTATGTTTTTGTTGCTATATCAACACCTCCAAATTAAAACTTGAAGAGGCAACAATCTGGGAGTCAATTCATTCCAGCTGTTAGTGGGCATTAAATTGCAATTGCCTGAAGGCAAATTCTGCAAGATCTCTGCAGGGTTCAAGACAATGAAATGGGAAAAGACCGCTTTGGAAGTGTGGATGAGAAAAGACCAAGAGATCTGACTGGCTCTGAGGGAGTGCCCCACAATCTCCTTAATCGGGTACAGAAATTCTCTTTCAGTACATATGTCTCAGAAACAGCTGGGATATATTGACCTTTTGGAAAAAACTGCTGAAGAGATACATGGGAAAAGACAACAATCTTTCAGTTACAGTCATCAACACCTGAAGAATTTCAAAAGGAGTTTGTTATAAGAAATGGCCAATATGAAGGCCAGAATTTTATTAAGATGGTTGTGTAATTGTTAACATTTGAGTCTGACACAAGTACTGCTAACATCTGGCACTACCCCCATTCTGCAAGACCACTTTGCCAGCCTGCTACCCCACTTCTGCTGACTTTGTCCAAGAAGTGTCACAGGTGAGCCCATATGATATGCCCTTTAGTCTTTACTCTCTAATCATCCAGAGTGTGGACTTGCTCAGGATGTATTGCAGCTGCTTTCTAGTCCCCCATGTATCTTTTCTCCCTGTGCATACAGATTATGGGTTGAGCAAAGTGCTTACTGTATTCAGAACCTTGCTCCAACACAAGAAGCTGTAAAGATGTGCTTCCAGATCAAGGAGCTGAAATCACGCCCAGTCCCTGCCATTTAGACATTGTCATTGTATCATTGTCATCATCACTCCCACTTTTGTGTGTGTGTGTGTGTGTTTCATCCATTCTAAATTGATATTGCAGCTTCTGGAAGAACAAATATGTGTGTTTTTCTGGTTTGTTTCTGCTGTGGGCTAGAGGTGTGATAATGTACAGGTAATAGGTTAAGCTCTCTGCCTGAATTCTTGGCTCCTAGACTGCTTAGATATTTGCCAGAGCTTGTGCTGGGACCAGAGGCACTAATTCTAGTGCTTTGGAGAGCAGTGATCAGCTCCATGGTGAAACACTAAGGGATCTCCAAGCAAGAACAAGCAGTGATAACTAAATCCTGGCCTGTCTAAAAGCAAAAGAGTTGTCACTGGCACCTGAAATTCAAAGATATGCTGTTCAGTTCTGTGTGGTACAGAGCATCTGGCAACTTTTCTAAAAGAGGAATTAGTCCCTTGAAATTTATTGCACTGCCATTATGAGTAATTAAATAGCCATATAAATGATTCCCTAAATGAGAGAACTAACCACTATTCCAGGGTTTGATTTTTATTCAGTAAAAAGCTACAAACTGGGTTTCTTAGGAGGTACCTCTTTTCACACTGCTTCTCTTGGGCACGTATTGCAATATGATTTGCAATTCTTCCAGGCCTGTGTTTTTCATAGAAAGTATAAATATTAGGTTTAGTTGCATCTTTTTTTTTCCTTTCACAAAGTTTGAAGAACCTGTGTTTCATCTACGAATAAACTCAATTTTCTCTGAGATGTCAAAGGAAACAGAACGTAAAGATGAGATTTATTTTAACATGCTTTAAAAAGCTGCAGCCCTCAATTATTTCATATACCCTGACTCAGTACAGATTTCAAGAAGCACCTTTTGGAACTCTATTATGTATTTTAAGAATCTGACTCAAGTTCAGCACACTGAACCCAATCTGCACCTATTTTTGTAACAGGTATATGAATTAGTTTCCTGACCTAATCTTACTGCTGGAAGATGCACAAATAATAAATCACAGATAACGCTGATTTTTCATCATAACAAAAAGCTAAAAAGTACACTTCTGGCAGAGCTACTAGTACATTAGTCCTGTTAAAATTTACAGAGGTATATAACAGCCAATATCATCTGTTAACACTGAAATTCAAACAAAGCAGCTTAAAATACTATCATAAGAAGAAAATAAATTTCAGCTGTTCACACTTTTATAAATGTTTGGTGTGCACTACAAACATGTCCAGTCTTTTCATCATCACACATGATTAAGGAATGGAAGGAAGTATACCGTATGGAAAAGGGCGTGAGGGAAAGGAATAGAGAAGGACTGGCCCATCCATGTATACCCACAGTGATGAAGCAACAGGCCAGATACACCCTTTTTTTCCTCCTCCCCTATTCTTGCTCAACCCTAACTGCAACCAATACATGAGTCATGTTTAGAAATCACATTTATCTTGCTTTGAAGGCGGCCTGTGAATGAAGCCATGAAATATAAAGGATGTCACATCCCACAGACAGACAACAGTACACAGATCACACATGGTATGCACATTTTAGAGGGTACGCATAAACTATCTGCCCAGCAATTACAGTCCATAGGATCTGTACAAGAAGTCTGGGTTGACTACATCTAGGATGTTCTGTAATAATCCAAGTTTTGGGGTAGGTAGTGAGACACCGAAGTAAATATTCTGGTAACACAGCAACCTGTGCACTCTGCTCTTTTCACATAATATTGCTGGCGACATTTTAAGGGAACAGATTACAAAAGGCTGCCAAATTTCCAGTGAAAATCAACAGAGATTTGACACTCAGCTTTTGTGCAATGTCCTGTGAAATCTTAATGAGTGCTTTTAAACTCATTATAACGCACAGTTCTCTCAAAAAGTGAAATATATGACAAATCTTAAATCCAAAGTGTTTTTCTGAAGTTAGCAATTTTCAAGTGACAAAAAAAGGAAGCCCATTTTTTTCTACACTTAGAAATCACACTTTAGAGAAGCAACTGCATTTCTTTCACGCCACTGAAAAAATGTTTTCATTTTGTTTTGGTTTACAGTGCCGTATCACGCTGTTCTGCAGACAGGAAAGCATAAAAATTTACTTCAACACTGCTGCTCTATCCAACTCTTACTTCAGGGATGAAGGATAATGTCTTTGAGACGAGCTGCGTATGACCTCTGGCTGTGTACATAATGTACAATTAGAAATAACCAGTAGCTGTAGTTACTCCAAGAGAAATCAGAAGAAGAAATACCCTAAAAATCTGAAGAACATATTTTCTGTTAGAATAAACAAGGTAAGTCTTTTTACTTAATACACACAGACAATGTGGACTGGTGTTTTTTTCCATCTTTCTTCTGCTCCATACTTCTGTTATATATGAGAACTCCTGTTCAAAACTTTTCTTTGGAATTTCAAATAGAATTTCAGATTTATGAACGCCTCTGCAACCACAGGTTACATGCCTTCTCACTCATTTATAAAACTGAACAGTCAAAGATGCTATGGGAAAATTACTACTCTATCAGGTAACTCTATTAACTGAGAGGTAAAGAGAACACCACCACTAAAACTGCTGAGCAGTGGAAAGCTTTATAAAATACAAATACCAAGGCAGAAGGCTTCCAGACACCTCTCTACAAATAACTGGGAGACCACAGATTGCAACCTGTATTTCCAAATCTCAATCTAATCTGCTGACTAGACCATACTTCCGTCTGGTATCTGAAATAATTTGTCTCAAAATTCTTACCTGCAAAAACTCTCTGACATTCGAGCCCAAGACACGTAGAATTGTATCATAACCAGATTCTTGACAAAACACAAAAAACATCTTCCCAAACATCTGAAGAATTTCCCCGGCATTTAGATCTAGTTAAAACAGGAAAATAGGATTAAATCCAAACACTGTGTTTCATGAGCTTTGCTTACCCCTTCAGTTTCATATTCATAAACAAGAAAGACAGTAACTGAACTCTACCCAGATCCAGTAAGTCAAGAATATGAGAAAAAGAAGATTCAGGGTATACATGGCACATAATAAGTATTAAATACAGGAATTTCATTAGGATTTACCAATCACCATTATGACTTTGCTGCATTGTGCATTTCACGCATTTATAGCACTTTAGATTTTGATTCAGTTTAGTAATCACTACTTGAAAATAAAGGAACTCAGTTGTTATTAGGGATCACTACTACCAACTGCTTATAACACTGATCATGTTCTGTGGATGAGGTATATTACTACAGTTTAAGGTGTTCCTATGACTTGGTATACTTTGGAAGTAATAAAAATAGCTTTAAGGAATAAGAGGAATAAAAATATCTTAAATAGAATAAATAAACTTCTTTCTTCCGAGATTTAAAAAAAAAAAAAATCTCTTTGACCACTACTCTGTTTCCATTTCCTCTGTGCTAAATCCCATTGCTCTCTGCTACATTGTTTTTTTGTTGTTTTTTTGTTTTTTGTTTTTTTTTTTTTTGGGGGGAGGGGGTGTGTATCTTTTTTTTTGTGATGAATGGGCAAAGAAGATACCCTTATTACTTACTAAGGACCTTGCTTGCAGCTGCAACCAGATCATAGGTTTTGGAATCATCATAAATGATTCTGACCAGAAACTGTCCTTCTTCATCCAGCTGTGCCTCCTTCCTAAAAAGAAAATAGCATAAAATCTTTTTGGCTGAGGGAGAAGCACCATATCGATAAACCAACTGTATATTGTTTGGTACTAGCCTTTTAAATAAATAAGTTTGTAGGTTCTACCTTTAAGAAGTTACTTGAGATAGAAAATTACAAATAAATCTGTTCCGTATCTCAGAGTCATTAAGGTACAACACAAATATTTCAGACCATGCATGTGCTAAAACAATAATTAGCTGTAGGAAAATATACGTGATTTTTCAGTACAGAGCCCCACAACAACAACAGAATTTGCATTTTAAAGCAGGGGACTATCCAATAATCCAGACCAAGATGGGCTCTTCAAACACTTTTTAAACAAGTGTTTTGTTTCCTTCCAATTTTGATTCTACTTTATTTACAAAAGGCATGGGATGTTTTCAACAACCATTTGCCCATGTCTTCAAAGAGGAATCTAAAATGAAGATGTAGGTACCTAATCAAATACTTTTTGCACATTCCCAGTAGACAGGGAAAAAAAAAAAGCAAGCTGGGATTTTGTAAGAGCTTGTTCTTGCATTGCACGCTACTTTCATGAGTGAAATCACAATAAAAATACACATTTCTTCACTAAAGGAAACAATTCTCAACCCCAGGTTTAAGACAAGCCTCATGCATATATCACATGCACTCTCACTCTTACTACTGTTGTTAAGTAAAAACCGAAATGATTCCTTCGTTTTTCAGGATCATTTCTTATTCCTTTCAGTTTGAACATTGGGTCAGCAGCTTGTCCAAAAGGGAGCACAACTCTGTAAGCTGTTTTTCCTTTTTGCCTGAAGTAAACAAGTTGCTATCCCTAGGAAATGAACTGTTGTGCCTTTCAAGCCTTGCATCTGACAGAAGTGAGTTACTAGGGAGGGTCTACATGTGCCTTCATCCCTGTTTTACCCCCACAGCCCTAACACAGGAACCAGGCCTCTGGTGCTGTAGTGGTGGCTGAGTCCCAGCTCTCAGGAGGAGGACAAGGGCACCTTCATGGGCAGGCAGACTCCAGGACATAGCTGTCCTAAGTCCATGGACAATGCATACCAATGGACATGGCCCCAACTCTTGCAAGTCATACTCTGTATTTACTCCTCATCCTGTCACATTCTCCTTCAGCAATGTGACATGCAGGAGATCACACTGTGGTGTGTGATGAAGCCATGCTCTGTTTGTTAAAACCCTCGTCTGACAAAGCAGCACAGCCTCCTTTCTCAGTAAATTTTTTGTAACAGTTGTTCACCTTCTGTGGTCCACCTACAATGATTCTCTGTAGAGACAATGTTCTTTGCAGAATAATGACAAAAGAGGACACATTTGTAAGCACTCATGCTCTTATTTATGCACTTAGAATGTATTTTGGCTGAGTAAAACTAATATGATCATTGCATTAATAGTAGTTTTTCAGGTGAAGGGTAACAGCAACCTCTTTAAAAAGAAAAGATATCCTTTCATCTAAAGCAGCTTTATGCTGCAGAACACTTCAGAAAGATAAAAGAAAGGCAAAGAGGTAAGAAGGCCTAGAAGAGAATGACTGAATCATACCTCCTTATGTCACACCAAAAAACTAAATAATACAGGGAGCTATAATTCAGAAAAAGCCTCAGAAATAGAAAAATTATCAAAAAGGCACACAAGAGGTAGTTTTTGTAAAAAAACTAAGCACGTGGCATGCAAATCAAGACGTTCATCAACTCAGGACTGGAATAATTATTTTTCTGAAGTACAAACGAAAGAGATTCATGAGTAAAAAACATCTACTAGTACCAGAAATGCTCCTTGATATAATGCTCAAACATACAGTTTAAGAGCCAACATTTCTAACTGTGCTAGATTTCTAACAGTCATCAGAGGAATTACAAACCTATAAAAAAGTACATTCTAAATCTACTATGTAAAATTCTACAACCACTTTTACATCAAAATCTGTGTCTGTAATCATACTGTGGTCAACCATCAAACAAAACAAAAGTCTCTGACTGAAACTCAGTTTCTAATTTTCTAGAGCAGGCATAACTTATTTTAAAAATAAAATACAAAATAATAATGCCTGCACAACCATTCAAGCATCTACAGTTGTAGAGAGTTATCCAGCCGTACAAACAGAAACATCTTTTGTGTTACTCAAAGAGGAGAGAGGTCTGAGAATTAAATACCCTTGTTAACCTTAAAACTGCTAGACGGCAAATGATACTGCTGATAAGGCCTGAATCCAATCTCTTATAGTAGTATTCTACTGACCTAAATGAAATTCCTTGTCATTTAACTCTCCAGTTAGTAATCATCAGTCTTTAATAATCTGTTCGCTTGTCAATGGAAGTCTAGAACTCATTATTTCCTTTTCATTTTCCTTTAATCTTGCTCATCATATTCTTACTGCTGACCAAAAATTATACATTGTTTTTATATCTAAAAATATACCTACTTTTTTTTAACAAATGAATGAAGTCTTATAACTGCTACTTAAAATACATTATTATACTCACTCTATGAATGGGCATAAACTAAAAACAAATTAAACAATTTTCCTAAATACAGCAAGGTGAGACTACATAGTTCTACATAAAAGGAACATCATTCTCTAATCAATGGGATGAAAAACATTAATAAACATAATGGGGCTGTTTATTTTCATACTCCAAAGTATTTTCACACTCCACAATAGTACTTCTGCTCCTCTTCCCAAGCCATTCTCTGAAAACTTTAGATCAGCTTGCAGGATATCACAGTCTCACTGACTCTTGAAAACAGCTTCCATGCCACATATTCCTTCTTTTCCTAAGTATGAGGACAGCTGGAGTTATTAGTAGAAAACACCGCCTTGAAGCGTATGAGATCAGTCAGGGACACGAAGGCAGAGTTTACATATTCTAAGAACTGAATCAAAATTAATATGGGAAGAAAACCATCTTGATTCTTTGATTCTCATAACAGGAGATGTAACTAGAAATCAGATACAGTTTGCAGGGAAGTTTGCAAAGAGTGAACAAACTTTCCCACATCTTTGATACATACTGTGCTTTCTTTTAGTCTCTCTGATCTCAGCCAAACCACAAAGGATAACACAAACATCTGGAAAAGCAATGAACATCCTCAAAAATTATGCATACTTGACCAATCCAGTAGACACAGGTTTTTTGTGTGAGAATTTTCTCTCTTAAAAATTGACCCAGTTTTATGATGCTGGTATCTCCTTCAAAACTTCTTACATTTCTTTCCAATTACATTGACTGGAATTTTTCCTGTTTCCTTCTCTGTGCCAAACCATGCTTCCTTTTTTCTTATTTTGTCTTTAGTTTACTTTCTCAGAGCTTTTCTTCAATGCCTGCAGTTTTTCAGAGCCACCACTTTTTAAAATAATCAGTGGTTATTTCAATGCCTATTCCATTATTTTAGCTATTTTGTTTTTCTTCAGTTTTTTCTAGGTCCTTCGGATCACTCAGCAGCCATCTTCTCTGCAGCCTTAATGCTGTATTTCCCACTACACCAACTTTATTGATAAACAAAACATAGTTCAATCAGCAATCACGCCTGTATTCCTTTGATATAATCTTCTGGATTGAAACTAACTGCTCTAAGGCTTCACTATCCCCAGTATT
>JANHGB010059169.1:0-11399 GCA_026283785.1 Coracopsis vasa | reverse complement strand
GAGGCACGCGAGGCTGGGGTCGGGCGTGAAGGGGTGGAGGCAGCGTTTTAGGGGATCGCCACTCTCCTCAGACATGATGGAGTTCTGTACAGGTCTGTTTGGGGAGGTATCAGTCATTGAGGAGCCCCACCTCTAGGAAGCCATCTGTACGTGGTTCAGTTTGGTTTGTGTTAACTTCAAAGTTCTTTTAAGGTCAGGGAATATTAATTTCTTCCCTAGCAAGTGCGCAGATTAACACCTTCTCCTTTACCCAGCAAGGATAACTTTGTTGCCTGCCAAAAAAACTTCTAAATTAATGCAACCTCCCTTTCTCCAATACAGAAAATTCCCCTAGCCCTTCAGTGTCAAAGGCAGCAGCAGTAAAGCTATACTGTACATCAAGCTACATTCATTCCATCCTCCCTTTCCCACCCCACGCCGTAACTGACAAAGCAAGAACTACTTCAGTTCCTCCCGACTTCCTCAAATGCTTCCTTAGGTTTGCTAGGTGCCTCGAAAACTGCAGAACAAATGCCAAAAATCAAGAAGCCTTTGCTAGGCTCTGTCTTGCCCACACTATCTCTGGGATGTCCAGCACCTCTACTGGGATTTGCTTAAGGGTAAGGCAAGGCAAAGCCAGCTGCTTCTAAGGTAGAGTGATCTCAGGTCTCTACTGATTGCCTGTGTAAGCCTCTTTAGAAGAAAAACTATCTTGAAGAGAGGACCTGCGTGAAAACCCCTTTGAAATCACTGACCCAGCTGTAAGAAGCAGCTAGTGACATCCAAGCCCCCATGCCTGTGCAGCAGCCACAGCGACACTGTCCTCCTTTCAGCAGCATTTCACTCAGAGGAAACGAAAGCATTGGAAAAGGAAACAGGGCTGAAAAGGCTTAGATCCCCAGCGAGAGGGCCTTTGTTTTCCCATTGTGCTAGCCCAGCTGAGCCTGTGTTGGAGCAGAGCCCTCCTGCAGCTGGGCCCAAAAGCAGCAGCCAAAGAGAAACTCCGGCAACCATCTGTGGCAGGAGGAGGAGGAGGGATGTGCAGAGGCTGGAGCACTCATCTGTGCTGGGGAGAAGAGGTGAAGGTCTGGTGGCACCCAGAGCCCACCTCTGCAGTCCTGGCAGGGCAAGGCAGCTGCCCACCCTGGGGTGATGGGACAATCTTGCCCACTCTGAGCAGAAATCACAGAGGAGCCTGTGAGGATAGGAGGGGTCTTGAAGAGCAGGACAATGGCTTTCAGCTGGCCTTGGAACACAGCAGCATTGGCCAAGGATCCTAAGAGGGCCACTACTGCGAGCTGATCTCCCAGGCCACATCACGGCTCTTTGCCATGACCAACAACTCCATCGCCAGCCAGCCCAGAAACATCCTAGGCCATACTCGTGTTTTTTGGTATGCAGTGGGAGCCTGCTTCTAGGCATCCCAAGGGGTCCTGGGACCAAGAGTGGCTTTTGAAAAACACCACAACACATTGATGATGCATGTGCTGAGTTCTACATGTGGAGCTGATGGTAAATCTGACATGTCTGGCAAAATGCTTTCTCTAACGGCATGCCCAAAACAACTGGGCATGAGCAAGTCTCCTGCAGAGCACAGCCCTGCCAGTGACCTCGACTGGCCTGGTGTCAGCGCGGGAGAGAGCACTGCCTTCTCTTTCAGTAAGCAAGGAGTTAAACCCAGCTCTGTTTCCTCTCTTTGCCCTGTTGAGGAAATAGTCTGTGAATCAGCCATGGTCTCACCTCCACAACGAGCTGAAAAGCTGTGCATGCTTTCCAGCCTCAACTAATCTCTCTCTGAGGAGACATCAGTGTAGACGTTGGTCTTACCATGATTTGCCCCAAAATTGCCAGGTACCTCCTGAAGGGAGGTCATTACTCAGTGGATGAAAAATCAATGCTGTGCCTGGCAGAGTTGAGCAAGAGGACAAGACCTGGGAGCACCTGGGTTTAAATACATGATCCTTTCCCTCCCTCTGTGTCACTGATAAACATGTACCAAGCCATTCTTTGGAGGTGGCAAGGATTCCTTGTGGCTTTTCAGGCCTTTCTTAGACAGAAGAGATCTGCAGGAACAATTAAGCAGCTCTGCTCAAGCTGAAGGTGGGGCTGTCCTCAGCAGCCACCAGAGCCTCCTCAGTTGTCCAAGCTGCCCTCAGCCCAGCCAGCAAACCAGAGGTGGCAGAAACCTTTTCCTCTCGTTTAGGTGAAGCTGGAGAACGGTAACTTGAGAACTGTGCCTTGCAGCATCTCTGTTCAGTCTTTCTTGACCTAGCTCTGAAGAGCATGGTATGACTTAAATAAATCAGCTACAGTCACAGATTTCATGGTGACTTCTTCCTTCCCAGACTGAGAATTTGTCTCTCCTGCATTTGTACTTTAAGGAAGCTGCAATGGAAGGACTCTGCTACTTAACACCACTGCAGCTGCTAGTGACTCTAAGAGCAGAATGATGTTACTGGTGTCATTGCACTGTCATGCAAACGCCTGGCTGAGTAAGGGTCCCTGAGGTTTCCACTTAACTTTTTCACTCTCATAACATTTGGTGGCTTTTTAAAGCCCTTCTTCCTGGATTTATGCTATTGCGTGAATGTTTTTATTTATTTTTGGAGAAAGGGCTTTTAGGCTGCATAATTACTGAGGGAAAAAAAATGCTTGATCCTTAAAGGCTCCCCAAAGTAAATAAATTAAAAGAACCAGCACTTGAAAATTTCTCTTTAAGCTAATGATAGGAGAGTCTGATGACTTGGGGCCTCTGAACTCCTGGAGTCAAAAAAACATTGCTTCTGCTTCCTGAAATATCTTTTTCTTAAAGGACCTGTATGCTTTTACTCCAGCTGATTAAGGATCTACAATGTTTTATTCATGCACAACCCAGGATTATCAGCAGTGTTTTACATTTCAAACCAACTACTGCCAAGACTTCTCCAGCTCGAGGAAGCTGCACTTCCTGCAGCCTGAGGCTTTTCCTAGAGAAGGTGTCATAGCTATTAATATTTGTTACCCTTATTTGTTAACCTCTGGGACAAACTGTTAAGGCTTTTTCTCTGCTGCTGCCTTTGCTGGCTCATTTGCCTTTTTCCCTTTTATTTATGCACCCAAAACACTATGGCAAGTGATCATCTTTGTATGAGTCAGTGCTGAACCAGTTGTTGCAGTGAAGTGTCAGATTTTATCCAAATAAGGAGCTACACTTCGGCCCAGGGTAAAGCATTTCTTGGATATACATGAGTATCTAGACAGCAATATTCAGACATCCACCGCTAGCCAGGATGTCTAGCAGGTATCTCTGCCTGTCCAGGGACCACTTGGAGCTTCACAGTGACCACTTTCTTTTCCAGACCATTACCCCTTTTGCTGTTAATCAAATTCCCCTTTTGTTGTTAATCCTGCAGGGACTGAAACACGCAACGATTTTTGATCACTAAAGAGAGGAAGTGGTCCATTGCATTTGTAAATAATAAAGGCCTAACTGCTGAATCTTACTGAAGACAAAGTGGTTGCAACAGCAAATAATTCAGCCATTTGAAGGAAACACATGGAGAAAACCCCGTGTCTCCTGCACAACAAAGAGGGTTATATATTAAAATTGTGAGACTGTTTAAGCACTCTGTAATTAACTGCTGTCTATTTAACCAGACAGCTAAAGCAAGTTAATTCAGTGTCAGTTAGGAGACTTATTAAGTGTCTGTATTTTTTAACAATTTACTGGTCCATCATTAACTACCCCTGGATTATCTTGTCAAATTGGTAATTAAATGCCTCAAAAATTCATTACAGACTCAATATATTAATAGGAATATAATTAAGTAATGTTTGCTTATGTGATCTGCAGTTTATTACCTGCATGCTTATTTATCTCCAAGGCATTTACTAAACCTTAGCTGTAGCCTATTCAGAATCAATACAGGCCCAGGAGTCAATAAACGTCGTATTAGATCCAAATGAGCTATTTAATTGGAAGAATGCATTGAAGTTGTCTTCTGATCTCCAGTGAGTTTGATGAGGGGAGTGTGACTTTCCGAACACTGAGTGAAGAACCTGCTATTACTGTTTTATGACTGGGTGAGAATCCCCCCACCTGAAGCAAAGTTCTTTGGTCTAATTCTGTTGAGTATTTGGTTTGAGTTTTGTAGTCCTTTAGAAACTCCCTAAATTGGTCTTACTGTGCTAGTCAGTTGGTGCAGTGATGAATCAGAGGCTCTATTTTGTGTAAAAAGCCAGAGTTAACTCCTCCTGTCCTGCATAAGGAAAATAGATGGTTTAATGATTCCCTTAAATTTGTAACCTTTGGACTTTGCATGTGATGTGGATTTTCCAGAAAATTTGCAAGTTGCTTCATTAAGTTTGAATAATAGAAGACTTTCAATTTTTCAATTATGAGGGAAAATAAAAGCTTCTTCTGCTCTTAATAACTGTAAAGATGGAACAAAACAGCACCTGAGATTTGCTGTACTGCTGAAATTCAGATAGGCCCTGTGCATAGCTATGTTTAAAGACATCAGCTTGCTATTAAGGTATGTTATCACTGTTTACTGTCTGTTAGGATTAACTAGCCTGCAGATAAGCTATTGATCTAGATACATCTGTGGAAGGGCTACAACCATCCTTCCTCTTGCATCTGTGTGTGTGAAGTGATGTTATGGTGTTGGTGACTTGATGGGAGGAGGTGGGCTGAGAACGTGTCTGGACCATGGGATCGGCTGTGGCTATAGGTGCCGCAGCTGAGTCCAGCTGCAAAGCCTGTGTACTTGCTGGGTTTGTAGGCTAGAGCTCCATGTATGGTTGTGTAGCTTTATTGGTAATTTTAAAGACTAGGGAATTCTCATTAAGGTGGATTTTATTTCATGCACATACATGTATATGAAATGCACAGTTTAAAAATAAATAGTAGGCTGGCTGAATTATTCCAAATCACTGCGTCACAAACCCCATGAAGTAGACAGTTATATTTAAAAGAAAATTTAAAAGGTTAAAGTTAAAATAATATCATTGTAGCAGTACTCTCAGGGGCTTGAACTTCCCTCTGCTGTTCAGCAATGTTATGAAAAGCCTGTGTTGTCATGAAGAAGATATTTCACTGTTGTTTGGCCCAGATTAAGTTAAATTATTTTTTTACGTGGCATATCAAAAGTTTTGTCATACTATTTTCCATTGTGGCATTATCACAGGCTTGGGGAGGTGACGGTGTTGTTGCTTTGCTCTCCTACTTCGAGCTATGGTACTTTTTCTGGGTACTTCCTGGGGCGGCAGGAGGGAAAAAGCTGATGATATAGCTGATGGTTCCCTTTCCCCAGTGTCAAACTGATGTTAATCACAAACAACCTACAAAGGAGTGAATACAGATCCAAGATGGGCTTTGTCATGGAAGTATTTTGCGATCACGTCTGGGGTTTAACTTTTTTCTGACTTTAGGCAAATTTAGCTTTGTTTTTCACACTTAAGTATATTTGGAATATTTTGTTTTCAGAACTGGTATTCTAGTGTTTGATTTATATGAAAAGCTGGCTGGATCCAAGCTGAGCATTCCTGGGGGAGAGTTCCCAGCAAGCATGCTTGTGTGCGTGCAGCCTTTGGTGTCTGCCAGACTCTTCCATGAAGTGATTATATTCCTTCAAAAACAACAACAAAAAAAGGCTGAATTTTGCTCTGAAATACTTATGCAATTCCAGGGAAATCTGTTGGCTGTGGGAATACTGCTGAGGGCAAAACCTGAGCTGGTATCTACAGGGTGTTTTTCCAAGCGTTCTGTGTGTGCATTGTCCTTCCCATTGTTCATATGTGGAACCTCACAGGTCCTGACCAGGAATGCAAAACTGTTGTATAATTTACACTTGCTTGTCTACTAAGAGCCTTTGCATGGGGAATTTGGTTAGGAAATATTTTTCTTCTTCATCCTTTCCTGAGCTTTACTGGAATTAAAGCTGAACCAAACTTCTCTGAAAACTCTGAAATGCTTCAGTAACTTCTGTTTGTTTTCCTCATGCCTCTCTACTTGGCTTCTGGCAAGGACTGAAAGCAGCACTGAGCCACTCAATAAAGAAGTCTATTTTGACAGCAAACCCCTGGCCTAAGCAGGAAGTTCTCGAAGTCTGAAGACATTGAGAGTTCTGGATCTCACATGGTTAAAGCCCAGATGTACCAACCCTAAGGGCTTTGGGGAGGTGTTGAAGCTTCTGGAGCTGCTTAGACCATGCAAAACTGGCAGTATGGAGAGCATCATCTGTCACTAGAGTTAGCTGAAAAAGTGGCTGCCGCAGAAATCCTTAATCGTATAGTAATTTTGAGAAAGAGTAAAATTCTTTGAAGTTTTTCTACTCTCTATTTTTATTAAAAAAAAAAAAAAAAAAAAGAAGGGTGTGTGTGGGGAGAAAAACTTCCAAATTACCAGATCTGCAGCCTCTCTTTATTCTGAGTCATAGCTGCTGGCTGCACTGACAATGGCAAGGGTTTTTAATTTGCTTTCTATCCTCATTAGTACAGTAAGAGGGGGCACAGCAAAGACAGGGACAGAGCAAGGGATTGTGCAAGCATCAACAAGATGATATACTGGCCCATGGATTTTCTTGGTGGGGATAATACTCAGTGAGGAAGAGTCCAACTTTAGTCTCAGGCCTCAGTAGGAACTTTGCAAGGGAATAGGAAGTAAGGCTGAGGGGAAGAGGAGGCCAGTAGCTCTTCAGTAAAAGAGATATCCATTTATGAACATTTGATGTATCGACTGAAAGAAAGCTGTGTTCCTCTGTATGACATCATGTTAGCATTGTGTCTGAACCCAGGACACATTGCTTTGCATAAAAGAGACACTGAAACTGATTTCTTCTAATGCCAGACTTTAGATTTGGCAAATGGATGTTTTCCAGCAGTGCTGGTGTTCGTCACCTTGCAAGGGAAGTCACTGAGGAGGTCACCCCATGTGAATTTAGCTACCTTCTTTCATCTTTTGAGATACAGAAGGAAAAAATAAAGATGTGAAAGGCAAAGAGGTCTCTTGATATTTGCTAGCTATATGCCTGCCATGAAAAAATGAGTGCTTGTTAACACTTCCTACATGGTGGGATGTGGCACACCACATTCCTCACCCCATACACAGAAGAGGAAATCACTGATAGCTGTGATAATTTGCTGTTGGGGCTACCTCCCTCTAGTTATCTAAACAGTTATAAAATATATCAAGGTGAAGATAGGCCCCTTTTCATTTCAGTTGCATGCTAAATACTGCTCTGCTTCCTGTACCCAAACTGTCTGTTGGTACTCTGCACTAGTAAGCTGCCTCTGAGTTCTCATCCTGAAGTAGCTGTATTTTAGTACCGAGTACAGCACTTCATAACATGTGAACGGCCACATGCCCTATACTCCAACAGCCAAAAAGCTCCAATCGAGTTTATTTTAAAGCAGTTCCTATCTTTGTGTTTGTAGATGACTTTCAGTACCATCTGGGAAAAATTGTTCTTTTTAAATTCCCCTTTATTCCTCTTGGGATATGTATTTAAGGCAGGAGATGCTGAAAGATGTACTGAGGACTGTAAAAGCAGCTTGAAGTAAAGATGTAGGAGGAAAAGTACTCAAGCTGTTTTTCTGCTTTTGCAATTGAAAGGAAACTCATGATATAGCAAATTTTAAATGGCACAAGAAATTCTGCTGTCTACTTCAACATGGCACTATTAGGCCAGCAACAGGGGGAGCAGCTGCTCAGCCATTGTATAATTGACGTCGCTGATAATGACCTTGGATTCATAATTAGGGTTCATGAGGATCAGGGGGGACAAAAAAAGTCCTTAAAAAAGGTCACAAACAACTGTATGAGTGAGCACATCGAAACGTAATGAACGCTGAAGAAACTGCCTGTCCCAGGGCCCTGCAGGGGATGAGATGTGGGCTCTTGAGCTGGGAGAGGTTCCAGCTCTCTCTTGGTGATACTGAGCAGTTGACCAGAAGTGCTGGCATTTTAGGAGGAGGCCAGGGAAGTTTAGATTAGAGCACACTGCTGTAAAATATGTTTTTTTTTTCCTGGGAGTGAATGAGCAGGTTCATGCCGGTAACACCGAATCTGCAGCAAGGCACATGTACCCTGCTGCCTCCTGGTATAATCAGTGCTTTAAAAGCCACGGTGGCACACATTGTGTGTGGATACCTTCTTTATCATACATATTTGAGGGCTCAGATTTTGCCACCTGCAACTGGGCACTGTGGTTTTCTTTCCCCACTCAGTGGCTCATTTGGTTATGATCTTGCATGTTTTCACGAGGCTCTTCAGGGTCTTTCTAGCAAAAGTATATTTCAGGAAGTTCCATAATTGCACATGTCTATATGGTGAGGTTTGGCACACAAAACCTGATGTGAGGTTGGCTTCTTTTTCTCCCCTTTAACTTACAATGTTGAAATTGGGTTCCTCCACAGATTCAAAAAACACATTCTGCTGGGTCATGCTGGAGCTTTGAATCAAATAAGGAAGAAAAATACATTGAGCTTTCTGCCGCAAGCTGTCGTTACAGAAAACTCCATGGTATTCTTGCGTGTACAGAACTGGCCATTCAGTTTGCACTGAACTTTTCTTGAGCTGCAAATAGCTACAAACCTGCAGGTGGATGTGGTAGTGCTTGGAGTCCACAGTACTTCCATGCTCTGGATTTCACTTGGGTTGTGCTCTATTTATACCGAGGACCCACTGGCTGTTCAGGGAGGGGACTCCAATTTCCTTTAATAAATAATGTTTCTGTGTTGGGAAATGCCAATCATGTTTTGGCAGCTACTGAAACCTAATGCGTAAGAAATGTAAGGATGGATGAGCACAGTTTTATTCCAGAACAGTTTGTGTTGTGTTCCTGGAGCCTTTTTTACTGTGGGGTAGGAGGTCTGAACCTATTCCTGTCAGAGCTGTCTTGAAATCCCATTAAATGGTTGCTTTCATGAGGCTGGTTCTTAATGAGAAGGCCTCTGGTACCTTGTGGAAGATGGATTCTGTCAAGCTAAACTTGGGATTATTTGTGATGAAATCAAAAATAAGGTCAATAAAGATACTTGTGGTTTGAGACTCATGAAAAGTAATTGTCTTGGTACTCATAACACTTAAACTAGAATGATTCAAAATCAATGTGGCAGAGTAAAAGGATTAAACACTGACTTGGAAGCACATCCCAAAACGTCATTGTAAACAGGAAATCAGAACTGAGGGGGAGTATTTCTCATGGGGTCTCCAAGATTGCTTTAGGGCCTAGAATAACCAACTGTTAAAACAGTTGGAGGCCAAGCAGAAAGCAGCGAGTCAGTGGTTGGTGCGGCACATGGCACAAAGTGTTGCTGGCAACATACAGCGACCTGAGCCACTCTGCGAGCTGGGCAGGTGAAAGGCTGTGCTCTCCAGAGTCACCCAGCACCCAGACAGGAAAGGTTTGGCTTACAGCTGACTGCCTTCTGCTGCAGCCATTTGTACATAGCTGCCAGTGCTGTCCAAGAGCACATGCTCCTCCTGGGGAAGGAGGAGAAACAGCAGTAAAATATTTGAACTGCAGCTGTCCCTTATGAGAAGCATATTAATTAAACAGAAACCACTGTCAGGGTGCCAGTGTTCCTTTCTGTCTTTCCAGTCTCTATTAGAGGGGCCACCGGTACAAGGATGGGCCTTACCAGTTTTGGGTGATATTGTACGAGAGAAGAAGTTGAAATACAGAAAAGTTGCTCATGACGTGAAGAATCAGGCTGCTGTGGGCAGGATGCCTTAAGGTCCCTGACCTCCTAGTTAATGGAGAAAGTTCCCTTCCTTGGCTCCAGTGTATGCCTGGATTCAAACAAAACTTCTAACACCAACCAAACTTCCAGCCGTCCTCCCTGCAGCCTTTTCCCTGTGCCTTTTGAACTCAGGAAGGAGACCGCTGCTCTTAGAACGCTGCCTTTCCCTGCTGCTGAGTTTTCCTGTTTATCTTCTCTGCACAGAGTGGACTGGTGGAGCTGAGACTGAGGCTTGGACAGAGGAGCAGAAGCTGAATGAGGCATCTGAAAGAATAAACAATCAGGATAAAATACTGCACAGGCTGTGGGGCTGAATTAATGTCATTCAGTGCAAGAAAGTGATATGCATTTCCAGACCTGGATATAAGTGTAGCTGGAAGCAGAGACAGGGCAGCAAGATCTCCTGCTCTAGATAAGATATAATATTTTATTATCCAGAGCTCCCTGAAATACTCTTCCATCAAAAGAAATAAATAGATGAACCCTGCAATCATTCTCTCTCCCTGCCAATGCAGAGGACTGGTTTAGCACTAGAATAGGTAATGCCATCAGTTAAAGCCTGGTCCAACTCTGTTGGAAAGTACACAGGGAGTCACAGCAGAGGGACAGCTTGGGTTTGCTCAGTTTGAGACCTGGAGCATGATCAAACAGGGTTACTTTGGAGGAGATAATATGCTACATGATCATGTGTATCCACATGTTGCTCATAAAACCACTGATTGGGCCATCTTGACTATGACAGTGACATCTTGTGCATGTCCCCTGCCCACTGATGGAGTCTTCTCCTGCCTCACCTCCTGGCACTGGCTGGGTGGAGAGGAGCTGTTGTAGGTTCTGCAGGCAGCACCACCCTTTGCCTGTGAATGATGGGGATATTTAGGGAGCAGGGCGGCCGGGCTGGGTTTCTGGGCCCTGTGAGGCTTGTCTTTTTTGTTTTGTTTGTTTTGGTTTGGTTTTTAAGGGCTTAGTTCTGTTTAGTTTTGCTTTAAAGGGTGAAGGGGGGAAAAAACAGCTTCCAGAAAAAAACAACAACTCAAGCTCCAGGAGCCAGATCTTACCATGAGAACCCGACCCAGCGTGGGGGAGGGCTGTGTCAGATCCCTGCATGCCTGAGGAGCAAGAATTTGCTGCCTGCTGAAAAGCCGCAGAGCTCAGACCCTGTTTGAAAGAGTAACATCTTTGATATAAAAAAAATAAAAACCAAGAAAAAAAAACCAACCCCAACAACCCCAAACCACCCAGCCAATAAAAAGCCTCAGACATACAGGATCCCATTCATGGTGGGAGGGATTTAATGGAAGTATTTTCCTTCTTTAAGGTTTGGCAAAGCCTTAAAGGAGTCTTGCTAAAAGCTTCCAGAGCCGATTATATTTTGGATTGTGTTTCAAATCACCCTTCCCCCACCATGCTTGGTGGGTCCTTAAACAAGTTCCCAGAATAAATTAGACATAACGGTAGCAGGATTTCCCCCCCCCCCCCCTTTTCTTGAGGAGGAGGAAGGAATAAATGACACCAAATTCTGTAATGGAAAGAAAAAAGAAAAAAAATAATTGTGTATCGGAAACTGCTGCTGAGTGACTCATGCTGCTGGACAAACGGAACCTCACTCATCACTCCATCTTCATCCTCCTCCTCCTCTGGTGAGAGAAAAACTCTTGGAAAAATATCAGCTCCCCCCACACTCCGCTTCTTCT
>JANHGB010059167.1:25185-36964 GCA_026283785.1 Coracopsis vasa | reverse complement strand
CGGCGCGGTGCGGTGCCTCGGGGCCGGGGCTGGAGGGGTAAAGCCGGTCTGTCACTCGCGGAGGGGCCGCGGGCACGTGGGGGCGGGCAGCGGCGCGTCCCCTTTGTTGTGCGGGCGGAGCGCTGCCCCGGCCCCTCGGGCCGCGTTGAGGTTTTCTCCTCCCTCTCCTCTTGCTTCCTGCCGGCTCTCGGGATCGACGGGGAAAAGTTTCAGGCAGTCTCGTCCTGAGCGGTTCAGCCGCTCTCGGACACAGTTCTCGCAGTGGTCCGCCGAGGTGCTGGCTTCTCAGCAACTTCATTCTGTAGATAAAGCCTTTAAGGTTTAGTTTTCCAGTGATGCTCATTTCAAGTACTGTGGAGTTATCCAGAGTATATTAGCACTTCAGAAGTTTAGGGTTGTTTGCATCTAGTTTCCCTCTCTATGTAATTTTAATGACTATTAGTATCGTGACTTTGTTCTCAATGTGAAGAGCTGTAAACCCGTGAAACCAGTTTCACTTTCAGGTTGTTGTTGGGAATGTTTTAGAATGTAGCAATTTCTGACAAGTGTAGCTTCAAAACCAGAAGCCCTACTACAAAGTGTGTGCTGATTATGGTTAGAAACTACTGCGTGTGAAAAAGTAATTCATTTGAAAATAACGATTTAAGATGCAGGTGGCAGCCCTTGTGATTGTTTTCTTCACGTCTAGAAGCAGTTAAAGCTGCAGGGCAGTCTTCTGTATATTAAACTAAAATTACTTTGCAGGTTTGAGAACCTGCTTTTGCTCATTTGTTGCATTTGGTTTTTAACAGTCTGGTTTTCCTGGTGAGGAAAGGCAATAAGAAGGCTGAGTGCAATCAGGAACATCAAATGGGCACTAAACCAATATATTCTTTTAAGAAGGCAATCAGCTTGGTAGGTTAGCAGTCTCTGCTTGTTGTTTCTGCCTAGGGATCATATTGAGGAAGTGTGGAATGTGAGCTACACGGAAGCACAGCAGAGATGTATGGTAGTTATTGTTTATGCCACAAGAATAGTTGAGGTAATGGTGTTGAAAGCATATAGGCTTGTGCACAGGATTGTAGGCTGAAAGTAAGAATTCTCTTCATTGTTGTTCCCTAAAGAAGAATTAGATGACAATGTATACAAAAGTTCCCTCTCCTTGGCTTTCATTTCTCTTACCTTCTAAAATTTGATTCAGTTTTGCAAGGCTTTTGATACCTTCTGCAAACTACTACTGCATACCTTCATTTCTCAGGTAAGTTTCACTGGGCATGTGTAATGTTTTGCTGGATCTGGCTCTGAGCACACGGAATGAATTCTGGTGTTGAAGACTTTAGTTTTGGGTTGGTGGTGTTTTTTGGGTTGTTTTTTTTACATTTAATTAGTTTACTTTCTTTTGTTTTTATTGGAAACACAGTGTTTAAAGCAAAGTATTTGCCTCTTCCAGATACTCTTGCAAAAGCTTTGTAGAAGCATAATGGAGTTTGTAAAAGATTTTCAGTTTTCTTGACGCTCAGCTATTTCACATATTAATCATCATCCCCCCTCCAAAATCGCCTGCTAATTTGATATATTTTTTTATGAAAGAGTCTCCCCTCTTGTGTGAAACCCTCTGGGGAAGAGGCTATGGACAAAACCATTGGCAAAAAGCAGAAACGGGCTTCAGACAAAATGCTGTCATACATAGCAAATGAAGAGACAGGAAAAAACATTTCTGTAATTTTCCAGCAGAGATTTTACTTATAATAAGAGTGGAAGGCACATTTCCAGATAGAGGTGAGTTGCTTATATAAAAAAAGTAAGTTTGGTTGGTTCTGATTTCCAGAAATCCCGAGATGTTGAGCTTTGGGGTTGTTTTCTTTGTTTGTATTTAATGAAAGCTGAAAGTATGTTTTCTTTAAATTGGTACCATGTTTGAACTTTCCTTTTTTGTCATGCTGCAAGGCAGAATTAGATTTCAGGTCCACAGGGGGCAAGCTAGGACTACTACAGTAAATTATTTTGGCCAGCTTATATTCAGAAGAGTTATAATAAATTAGTTCTATCGTCTTGTTTCCTTACTGCTGACATCCAGAGCTAAAACTAAGCTTGTAGCATAAAACATTCATGAACTTGGGAAAACAAAAGCTGTGCATCAGATTTAATACCGACTTGGAAATCCACAATGGGAAATGCACTATCTTTGAAGGATATGTGATTAAAGTAAATCTATCTTATCACAGACCCTTGGCGTGAAGGTTGTGGTGACCTCATTGTTGACCTTGGCCTCAGATACCATCTGTCCGTACTTCTGTCATGTTTCTGGGGGTTAGAGCTGAATATAGAAAGTGATGCCTATCTGTATAGGTGCTGGTAGGCCTTTGTTAAGCTACAGCTCATGTACTCGAGCTCTAAATTGTGCCTTTCTGAATTCAAGCACCAAATGAGCTCAGTAGTAACAACAACAGTGGGTTTAAGTGGTTTAAAACCTTTCTGTGGTTGTTGTCCATCATCTTGCTTTGGCCAAGATGCACTTACTTGGGGGCAGGAGGTTCGCTTATTTAATAATTGGTTTCTTCGTATAGCGAGTTTTCACCTTGAAAACACTTTCTCTTAAGTTTTGCCAATACTTGAGCATAGTCTTCATCAAGATACTAAAACAATTTCCTGAGTAAGTATTTGATGTCTAACTAACACTAAATGGTGTTTTGGCTGTGCATTGTTCACCCTTTGTGGCCAGTTTTTTTTTTGCTGAAAGTGTAGTAGAGAATGTATGATACAATGTGCTGATCAAATTCAATTATATCTATATAAGACTATGTGTTAAAAGGATGAGAAACTAGTTATTTAGAGTTGCCTTTCTGCTTTTAGAGAAACCGGTTTCCTTAAGTATATTCTTTTATCGTGCCATTTGCCTTGTGTAATGGTTAATTAAAAATCTATCTTAAAAATACATTGTTGCCAAGTATTCACAGGGAGGAGAGGAAGAACAGGAAAATGGGAAGTTGGGCAGAATAAGAAAGCACTTCTTAAGAGTTCCTTTCCCCACCCATCCCTTCAATAAAGAAAAACATGCAAGAAAACCCCCAAGCAAATAGTGGTACAGGCTCATTTGCCAGTCCTGCTTCCCCGGGAGCTTTTATTGCTCTTTAAAGCTCTTCCCTGTTGAGGAACTGGTAATCTTACTAGGAAAAGAAGTCTTAGCCAGTATGCCTGAAAGTTTGCCTTGTTCTTTTGTTCGTGCATTGCTTCTGCTTAACATACTGGTAGATTCTGCCAGTGGGGGGTTAGCTGCCACTCTTGTGGTACTAACCAGCTACAAAGTTCTGTGTTTTATAGTAAGCCAGCTTCTTGCACAAACCCTGTTTTTTAGATAGGCAGGATGCTATTCCCTCACTGAGGTACACTGGTCTGGTTCAGTTTTGAGGAAATGATTTTCAGCATGATTCTTAGTGCTAAATCCAGCTCCTGAGAGTAGGAAGCTCTTTTGTTCTCTTGTATGCCTATATTGTGAAACATGGTTGTAATTGCTAGATTAAGTTACTGCTACTGTTAATCTCTGGTAGCTTTTCTGAGTAAAGGACTGCATTCTCATGGACAGTGTCTCAGAATTCAGTGGGAACACCTTGCAGGGTAATAAACAGTTCTTTCTGATGCCTCCATTCTCAGAGGTTCCATAGCTACCATGGTCAGACAGACAAGGCACTGCTAGTCAGCTAGTAAGGCACACTGCTGCTCATCACTTGCAAGACAGGGATTGCCAGCTGCTGCTGTTGCTGAAGCAGCTGCTTTATCTCTATTATGGCTTGGTTTGAGGCATATATTGTCCTTCCTATTTTGACCTTTGAGTTCAGAGCTGTGCGCAAGCTTTTTTCCATTTCAAATGTTAGAGGTCCTATTCTTTTGCAAACTCCATCGAAGTTCTGCAGGAAGTGTTATTGGAGATTCCACATGGTGTTCCCTTGTTCGTACAAATGCTGTGTTTCAACATGGGTTAAAAAGAACCTTGGTGGTTTTTATTCTCAAAATAGACACGTTTTGATCTGCTCTAGCAAAATTCCAGCTTAGGTATTTGCATGTCACCTTCCCTAACTTCCACCTACTTCTGTGCACAAAGCACTTAGTACTTTTTTGTTGTTGGAAAAAATATACCTTTTCCAAGTGTCACAAAACATATTTTGAATAGTTTCCCCAGAATTAAAGTCCAGATAATAGCTATAAATGAAAAATGTCCTCCTTAAATGATCTGGCAAACAAGGTGATCTTCAAGCAATAGTTTGAACAAAAATGTTATATTGATTTTTTTAAAACAATAACCAAAGCTGCAATATTGGCTCACTCATACCTTAAACTGAGACACTTTGGCCAAATATAAAGTAAAGGCAAAAGTGACATGAGACTTGTTTTAACTGTCATTAAACACAACAAACTTGGTGATTGCTACTTAGGAATTTGTGTGATGCTGAGGAATTATTACCTTAGTAGAGGGTCCAACTTTCCGTATAGAAAATGGTTTCTTTCTGCTCTGGGGATAATTTGGCAAAGAGGGCTTGTCAGTAATTTTGAGGTTCTCAATATATGTGATGCAGAAAAAGAACACAAAAGAGCCAAGCGTTCATGGTATCTGTGATTGTAATCGTGCACCATGCTTCCACTTGCTTACAGTAGCCCATCTTCCCTTCTGTGCCACTGGTCCTTTGTCTCATCTCCAGCTTCCCATTTCTTCTTTCACCTTTTCTTGCCCTGCGAGCAGTACTGGCTAGAGAGTTTCTCTGCTGTAACACTGGGAGTTAGAGGGACTGGGAATGGGCTTTACATCTGTTCCTTCTGAACTGCCTCTACTGAAGGGTTGAAATATTCCTTTATGTGGGATGAGGTCATAATCTCTAGGGAAATCAGATCAGCTGATTTATGAAGGCTGAGTGAAGAAGAAAGGAGATTGTCTGGATTCTGAAACCCATCCGTAATCATAGAATCCTAGAATGGTTTGGGTTGGAAGGGACCTTAAAGCTCATCCAGTTCCAATCCCCTGCCCTGGGCAGGGACACCTTCCACTAGACCAGGTTGCTCCAAGCCCTGTCCAACATGGCCTTGAACACTGCCAGGGATAGGGCAGCCACAGCTTCTCTGGGCACCCTGTGCCAGTGCCTCAGCACCCTCATAGGGAAGAATTTCTTCCTGATATCTAATCTAAGTCTCCCCTCTGTCCCCCTTGTTCTGTCACTACTTGCCCTTGTACAAGGCATCCTGATGTTCTGGTATTGTGAACAGTTCATGTAATTGCGTTTTATTTCTTAGCAGAGACTGTGGTCAAGGAAAGTTAAATACTGTGAGAAATTAAGGATGATGACTAGTCTTCATGTTCTGATCTGTAAATTACTGGCACTGTTGGCAGAACACTGTATCCATGGCAACGTTGTGCTCAACTTCTGCCTTGATCTATGCACACGTGCACAAACAAACAAATAACTGATCTTGTCTCTTGATGGCTCGCAGCATCAGTAATAGGGCATCAGGATCAATCCTTGCCAGCACAGGTCAGGACTAGGTTTTGTTCTGTCATCACTCAGTGTTTCCTCTGATGATTGTGACTGTTACCCTTGCTATTTCAGGCAGATGTCAGTTCCTTCAAGGGATTGTCAGGTTATGCCCTATGATAAGTTTTGATGGGTTTTGGTATCATTGATTGGCTGAGGAACTTGTGCATAATTAACATTGCACTGACTTCTATTGTTGTTTTGTTTCAGAGCTGCTTTAAGTGTGTTAAATCTGTTTACCTTATTGCATAACCTTTTGTGCTTACTGGGGTTTTTTTGTTTCTTCTTTTAATTGAATGCTAGGATTGGATAAGTGTGGAAACCAGGTTTTCTCTTTTAACTATAAGGAAATCCTTCCATAATAGGATTTAGTCAAATTGCAAAGGAGAATGGAGAATATTATAATAAAGGGATAGCACGGCAGGAAAAGGCTCAGATGAGATCCAACAATAAAGTTGTTCAGGCGTATACTCTCTAGGAAAGGGATTTGGGGAATTACTGTGATGAAATCTTAAAGCTATGAATCCAAATGCAATTTAAGAAGCGAAAGTCCAATCAACATTATTATTTTCCTGTCCACAATGGCTTTTAAATAAAATTAGCTCTTGGAAAAGGAAGTAGAAGCAAAGACTTTAATATTTTTTTCTCTTTTCTTGGCTGTACTACATTCTTCCGACTTGTGTTTCTATTGTAGAATTTTCCTTTGTCTTCTCTTTATCTGTTATTTCCTCTCAAACTTAGTAAATACTATTGAGAAGAATGGAAATGCTTTGATTTTTTTTTTAGCTTAATGAAGGCAGCTCATGTAGCTTCAGCCTTGTTTCTATAGAGCTGTGCAAGATATTAATGAAGTGAAAATTCGCACTGTATTAAAATGCATGTATTGGATGTGCACCAGAAAAAAAATGTGTATACTTTAGTGTCTTGATTTATACTTCAATGTCTTGTGATTTACAGCAAAGACATTGTTTATACTTCAGTGTCTTTGCTGGAAATTGCTTCACTTTTATGCATTCTTCCAAACTGTGTGGTTTTATTTGACCTTAGTTTTTTGGGGTTTAGGAAAACTCCATTATGTAACAAGTTTTTGTATGACAGTGGCAAATTAGTCACCTTTCTATCTTTCAGCATTTATACAGACTCTATTGCCATAGTAACTGAGCTCTTCATAGTTGTTAATGTATTAATCCTCAGAACATCCCTGTGAGGTAGAGAGGTATTCCTGACTCGCACGTGAGACATTGAATCACAGGGAAGCCGGGTGATTTATGGATAACCCCGCAAGCCAAGGAGAGCAGAGATACACTCTCATTTCTGTTCCTGTGGTATAAGTGCCCTCTTGGTTGAACTGCCTTTTCTCTGCCGAGCTTTCTCAAATGAATGAATTTTAGTGAAATTGGCTGCAGCCATCTGGAATGGGCTCATTTGCATATAAGATCTGTGTGGCTGTCATTATTCAGCACATCAGGTTTAATGAACTCTGAAGATACCAAGGAAGGAAATGTATGGACTGCTACTGTGTATTCTCAGTGGATTGTGAGAGAGATTTTTCTTCCTTGGTATCGCAATACCAAAAATTGTCTGGTTTTAATATTAATGTAGTATACCAATACTAATTTAATTGGCAATATATGGTTCATATCTTTATGCTCATAGAGCAGTTTGTTCTTATATCTGCTTTTGAAGGCTGACTGACCTTTGAAACTTTTTAAGCTTGACTTTTGGAAATATTTGCATTCAGAATCCTCTGCTATTCTTGGGGTTTTTTTTTGTTTTATTTTTAGACAGAACATACTTCACGTGCAGAAAGGAAAAGACGTGATTCATTCGGGATGTTTGACGGTTATGATAGTTGTAGTGAGGACACCAGCAGCAGCTCCAGTTCAGATGAGAGTGAAGAGGAGGTTGCTCCTTTGCCATCCAGTCTCCCAATTATAAAGAACAATGGACAGGTCTATACTTATCCAGATGGCAAATCTGGCATGGGTAAGTAGGTGGTGCATGAATACAAAGAGTCTGATATCGATGTTTTTTAGCCTGTGCTGTAAGCTGTGAGGGTCCAATCCCAGATGTTGGTCCTAATTGAAAAGGGATCAAAATATCTGTTTGTTTTCAGAGGGAAAATATAGTTTGTTTTGGGAGGGGGGAACGATTTGATTTTAGCTAAACTGAAATAAGATAGATTTTGAAACCTGCTATGAGGAAAGAAATAGAATGGGAACATCCACCTTCCCATCAACTATGTGTTGTATATATACGGCCATGCATGTGTATGTTCTTCTGTACATTGCTTTTATTCTTTGAGCTTTGAGGAAAATGTCAGTGTGTTCTCTGTGCTTGGGCATATATTCTCTCTACCCTTTGTTATATATACAATACGTTAAAATATATTTCTTCCTATACTCGGAAGACTTCATTACTGCTACTGTATGAAGTCTGTTAGTGTATACCTGTTCACTACCCACTGTGCATTTTAAAAGGGATTATTTTTGTCATTGGTGAAAAATATTTTAGCCAGAATCATTAGTGATTAATAGAGCGCTCTCTGGGTAGGATCTTGGTATTGTCTCATTGGCATAAGTTGGTCCACAAACTCTTATTCATCATGAAACAACTCAGTGGGTGATGCTGCCAACCTCTAAAGCACATGATTACAGCTAGAAGAGATGGTGGGCTGGGGTACTTTGGGTATACATAATACATATAATGATAATAATATTATATAATTTATGATTCAGAAAAGAGATCTGGTTTCATTGCGGGTAGGAAGTATTAAATATTTAGAGGAAATCAAGATTGGCAGACCCGGATTCAAAGCAGACGTTTGAGAACCATGGAAACACAGAAATCTGCTTTAGCTGGGTCACTCACTTTTACCAATTCAAAATTAATAGGGAGCAGAAAGGAGGAACTGTTTCACCAACGATTCGTAGTGTTTCAGTGACATTCGTGCTGATGTTCTTATTTTAAGTCACGATTTTGGTGCAATTCTCTTCATGTTCAAAGCCTCAGAAACTGTTTGGTGGTGCCACCTACAGGACCTTCCTCGTATCGTTTTTGTTCTGATTTTTTTAATGAGGTCTTTATTATGCTCTTCACATTTGGCTTTTTCTCTCCTGATCAGCTACATGCGAGATGTGTGGAATGGTCGGTGTCCGTGACGCTTTTTACTCTAAAACGAAACGCTTCTGCAGTGTGTCATGCTCTAGAAGCTATTCATCCAACTCCAAGAAGGCCAGCATTCTGGCCAGGCTTCAGGTAGCGGTACAGACACCATTTTCTTTATATACTTACTATAGTCTGTGTTCATAAAATATCTACATCTGTAAGACTTGCCAGCTGTTTTAAGATAAGTCAAGTTTCTTTACACATTGAAATTTTCATATAAGTGATTTTGTAAGCCAAAACTGTATTAGTAACAAACAAATTGCTTTCATAAGCAGAGCAAATTACAGAGAATACTGATTCCTTATTTCATTTCTGCTGCAGTGGCCCTTCTGCAAGAAAAAGATGAGGAAAAATCTTCAGTCTGCAATGTAGTGACTTGAAATTCCATGCATGTCATACCCAAGACACTCTCTGGCTTTAGAAAGCATGAAGATTTACTTAGCATTGTTGTGATTTGGTTTTGAGGGTGCTCTCAACTATATAGATATGCAAAATGGGGTCTGGTCTGTTCACTTAAAATATTAAGCAAGTAATCATGAAGGTGTATTTATAACATTGCAGAAAAGAGATAGAAATGTCAAAAAATACCATTATATCCAATCTCAAGTTTATTGCAACAAATGCTATAAGTATAAATTAGATGAAAACTTCTTCATTTTGACCTGCTTTTAAAATATATCTTTTTTTCAGGTAAACAACAATGAATCTATAATGCTGTTCAAGTTGGAATACTAGTACAAAAGGCATTTTTTGGACATTCTTTGCTACTGGTTGTTAAACTTACGAATTATTATATGTAATTTTGTGATACTTAGTGAAGTTCCATTCTGTGTTGGTCTAATTTTAGTTAAATCTACCAGAGATATACTACAGACCCATGGAAAGTTCCTGATGGGAGTTTGAAAAGACTTTATTTACTTAGCTTTTTTTGTTTTAGGGTAAACCTCCAACAAAGAAGGCTAAAGTTCTACAGAAACAACCTTTAGTGGCAAAATTAGCAGCATATGCTCAGTACCAAGCAACTTTACAAAACCAGGCAAAGACTAAAGCAGGTAATGGCATATGAACAGAGCTGAAAGAAATTCTTGGTAATGCAAGATTCATTAGCAGCTTCCTAAATAAAATAACTTTCTCTTAGCAGCTGTCCCTGTGGAAGGTTTCAGCTGGGGTAACTACATCAATAGCAATAGCTTTACAGCCGCTCCTGTTACCTGTTTTAAACATGTAAGTATTTTTCAATATGTGCTACCCTTTTGTGTGTGTGCATGAGAGAGGGTCCCTGTTAGTTCTTTAATTAAGCTTTGCAAAATACTCATATCCAAATACGTTTCATGGCCTTGACTATGAAAGTTCTAAATTGTGTTAGTGTGACTACTTTCGATTTTGATCCGTCCTTTAAAACCATTCTGAACACCATCAGTTACTCTCATGATGCTGCCATAATCAAAGAAATATAAAAGGATTCTTAAATATATATCAAATTATTTATTCAAGGTGCAAAATCATCGAATGCACTATAGAGTAACAAAGCAATTCATGCTTTGTTAGAAGAAGTTACAAAAGGCTGTCTAGATTGCATCAAGCTTGCTCCATTATGTTGCACTGATCTTTTGGTTACATATTTGAGATTTTTTTTTTCCTTAGGTTAGCGAGAGTCTCCCTGTGAGTCGTGCTGCCAGGTAGCGTAGAAATAGAGAAAAATAAAGCCTTTTTATAAATCTCAGATTAGTGGTTGGTTTTCTCTGATTTAGAGTTAGAAAATTCCAAAGAGTTCTCAGTTATTGCATGATGTAATTAGGGATGAGGAAAATATTTAGCAGCATCTGTCCTTAATGTGCTTATTAAATTCCAATTATTAGATCTGTTTAAACATTGTCAGGGCTTTCTTAAGGAAAGACTTTTTGACATAAAGTGTTTTCTCACTTTTTATTTGGGAAGTTGAAGTGTTCATCTTCTTACAAAAGTTCTATTTTGCTCAAAATGATCTGATGAAAACTGCAATCAAAACAAACATTTTGTTTCATGGAACTTTTCCATAAGGGAGAAGAGACACACATTTTCTGTCCAGTTCTGGAGTTCATGCTGAGCCCTGTCAAGCCGTAAATCAGTAGGAGTTGAGGGCTTGTGGCAGTTGGCTCTTTCTGAATAGCACCATTTATGCTCAGAGGCCTTCACCATTGCCCGGGACAGAGCCTTGCATTAGTAGAGCTTCATGAACTTGTATCAAATTCCGTGTGCTGAAGTAAGCACGTTTGCGCTTTGCTTCCACTGTTATGTACATGCTGTAATAACTGATTTCATAAGTATTAAAAGATACTGTTTGATAATGTGGGCTGGGCTGTTACAACAAATTCTCCATGATGTATGGCATCCTTAATTAGGATACAGCTACAAGTTAGGTCACTTGTAATATGGACTATTATAGCATAATTTACAAGGAGTTATATCTTTCTTACTGCTTTTTTCATGAAGTCAAATGGTATGCCAGTAATGTGAGCAGATACGATGCTAATGTTCACATCTTACCTTGAAAATTTTCACAAGCTACATGACAACAGTGCAATTAAGCCTCAATGTTGTTTCTTTTCTATCCTTGTTTTCCTTTTTCCTACAAGTAAAATGCAACTCCTGCAGACTCCTTAGGAGATTTCTGCTTCTTTGGCGGGCATTAATTAGTATTTAAGATGTTATTTGCATTTAGTTTTACTGAAATTATTTCTTTGAAAAAAATATTATTTAAACCAGTTGGAATCTGAAAAGACATTAGTAATCTCTTGTTAAATCCTTCTCTCTCCCCATTCTCCATTGATAATTAAAAGAAACAGTACTCTTTTTGTCTGCCTGGAAATGTTATTCCTGCTTTCTGTGTACTGTATTGCTTTGATTCATAAAAGTTTGTACTGATTTTTGTTAGTTTTATGGATTCCATGCACATCTTGTGTGTGCCCATGAAAATGAACATAGAAATTTACTCTGTTCAAAACAAAAGTTTTGAAGTGACAGGAAAATCACAACATACACTTAAATTTGTTGTTAAATAAAATATATATATAGTTATGCTGAGTGTATCTATGTGGATATTTGGTAGGGAACATTGGATCAATATAGATCGG
>JANHGB010059167.1:0-25175 GCA_026283785.1 Coracopsis vasa | reverse complement strand
GCACAGAATCAGTGTGCTGTTTATTCCCGTTATGTGAAAATACCTTATCTCTCAGATGTGGGATTTGGCTTGTTGATATATATTTTTTTAATGACCTGGCATACCAGTATTTCAGGTCTAATGTAATTTTCCCAGATCAGTTCTTTTTTTGCCTGGAAAATTATTTCATCTTCAATTTAAAACAGTTACATTTTAGAATTAACATATTTGAATCTTGAAATTCTATCTCTTTCTCTGTATGAGGAATTTCAAAGTCTTTTGATGTGTTTAATGTGGTTTTTGTATTTCCCCATTAACATCATCCCAGACTCAGTGCTTTGTACACTAATGAAATTCACTGGCAGTAGTAGTTTGGTAAACTGAAGTAGAGAAGCTGCTTTGCTTTATGTCATAGGAAGCCTGCAACAAAGCCAAACTACAGTTTGTGCACCTTCTACCTTTTATTTTCTTTAATTGTGTTGAGTTGCCTTCATCAGACACGCAACAATAGTTGATAAAAGGAGGAAAACTCCATAGTTTCATGGTTTTAATATTGTGTTATAGCTTAGTCACATGCACTCTGCTCGTTGCTAACCTCCATTTCAATTTCACTTTCTTCCAAACAGTTTCTACTTTTTTCTATATTTGCTTTTATTAGCTCAAATCATTCCTAGAACAAAAGCAAATGCAGTGCTTTGAGTCATTTCAGTACTACTTAATGTACAACTTTATGCACAATTAATAGTCATTATTCTTTCCCTCTCTGTTGCTCAGTTTTTCTTCCAGTTGAATGTTATTCTGAGCTGAAATACTTTCATTCTCCTGGTTTCTTTGTCATAAAAGTAAATATATAAAGGAGTGTTTTGCTCGAAGGGAGCTGTTCCAGGGTTTTACACCAGGTGGCAGTGCTTTGCTTTGAACTTTTTCTGTTAAACATTTTGCTCGTTGCCTTCTCCAGCATTGCCCTTTGTTGGGGTTCTGTTCGCATGCAAGGTTAGACGTAGTATCCTTACACTTAAGGAATTGTAGTATCACTTTGCCATTAAAATCCTGATTGAAGTTTTCAAGTCTGAAATCATGGCAATGTCAGTGCCATCCAGAACCTTCAGAAGCCAATTATTTAACCCCCGAGGTATTTGTTCAACTGGGCACACGGAGATAAGTAGCCTTTAGGTGCTCTTGTCAAACAGGACCTTCCTGATTGCAACTTACCTTGCAGAGAAGGCAGCTGCCACTCACAGATAAACCCTCCCAGTTCATCTCCCGGAGCAGGAAGTGATGAACCAGATTTTCCTTGTTTGGGAGTGACATGAAGTGGATCTCTTCTTCACGAGTCTGAAAGGTAAATTTGTTCTTACCTGTAAATTATGGTTCTGCTAGTTCGCACTATGCCAATCCAGACTTCAAAGTTGCCCTTCCAGCCAGCACTTACACAGTGCTTTTTGAGTTTTTTATAGCACTGTGCAAACATTGATTGATTAATTAGATGAAGACAGAGAAGACATGAAGGAAGATGGCTGTTATAGCCCTGGTTGATCCAGTCTTCCTCCCTTAATATTCACAATGAGTGAAAAAGACAAAGGTAGAGCAGTATACTGAGTATACTGTAAACTACCAGTTCAGGACAGCAATGTAATCTGGCATTTCAGTAGTGATGCTACACAGGATGACTTCCTTATCCTAAAGGGTGAGCCATATGGATTGGTGTAGGAGAACTAGCAGAACCAGTATTTTCACAGACAAGGACAAATTTAACTTTCTGCTATTTCCCTCTATACCAATCCACGTTCTAGAAATAAAAATCTGTGCTGTTTCCATTACCAATTGATGTGAGAAGTGTTTCCATGTGCTTTTCTCTCCAAATCAGATGAATAGATGAGCAGGCAGTAAAATATATTTTGGTTAACTTCAGCTGGATTATGGAATTATTCAGCACTATTTTTGATTGTTTGGCCTCATTTGTATGTCTATACAAGGCAACAAGATTTACTAAAATGTGCACTTTGAAAAGTTTATTTCCCCAATTCAAAAATCTATGCCTGTCAATTTAGAGCTGATAGTGAACGTGTGGTAGGACTTGATTAAGAAGCTGCATCTGCAGATTTTGTATGTGAAAATAATCCATCATCTTTGGAGTTGTTTTTTTTCCCTCTCTGCCAGATGGCAGAAAAGAGCTCTGCAGTCTAGTCTGGTGTAGATGGGACATAGCAGAACATGAAGAGACCAGGCTTCAAGAATCAGAAACTGGCATACTTGTAATAACTTATTTTTCCTTTAATAGTTAAATCTATTTTTGGGTTTGCATGCCTAGCCTCAAATATTTCTACTAGTGCAGGGTATCCCTTTTTAAGCTAAGTTTGGCTTTTAGTGCTGCTAGTTGGCCATTGCTGATTACCAGCAAAATTCCAGTATTGTGATTGCCAGTCATTCAGGATTAATCCAAGTTTAACTTGGAGCTCACAGCCAAAACTTTATGAAGTTAGAGGCTGTTCCCACTGAGCAGTAGGTTCTCTGTGTATGCAAATAGCTTTGTAAATAAGACACAGCCTTGGAACGCTGTCTGCCCACTATGGTGCAGAACCAGAGGATCCCTTCAGTTGTCCCTGTGATACCTGAATATTCTCTGAACTGATAAAAATGTATTTTCTCAAAACACCTTAGAATTGATATGACTGTTGTTTTGAAATATCCCAAATCTGAATATTTCCCTTCTTGGTGGTCTCAAGTTTAATCTAGACTGCATCATTTTCTGTTTTGTTACCAACCTAACTTCAGTTGAGTTACTTGTAAGGTTCTTCAGCACTGTGCATTTCTGATATCTCTACGGTACCATCCTTGACTATCTTTTCATGATGCTCAGTTCAGCAAAACTATCTTTTTTGCGGTAGCAAACTAAATGCAGCTTATCTCCAGTTTCCATAAATCCTTGGTAGTTTATCAGGCATGTATTCCTTTCTGTTATTAACATGTTAGTCTGAGCCTTGAGGACAGTGTATGAGGAATCTAGCTGAGCATTTCCTTTTGGCATTCATCAAAAAGGTGCCACTCATGAGTACCTTCTGATCTTTTGCTTACTTGATGGAACAATCACTTACCCCTTCCTCTGAAAGGACGTGAACCACTGAGTGATGAGCCAGTGAGTGATGAGCCCCACCATAATAAATCACTGGGACAGAGTCAAAACATAACTTTTAGGCATTTTTTTTCAGAAACATTTCTGCTTTATGGAATTTAAAGATTTTGATGTATGTGGTACAAGTATAAATTTATAAAGTACCATAATTTTGTTGCAAGTAGAATTGCAGGGAAATTGCACCATTCTCATTAAAAGCAGTAGCTTGCACCTAGTTGAAACAGTAAAGCCTGACCTGTGAGTATATGCAATATGTATTTGTGCTTTACAGATTTTTAGACTTGGAATCCTATAGTTTTTCCAGGAAATACACAGTAATAATGGTCTACAATTACAATACTATACATAAGCTTCAAATCAAAACCAAACTAGGTTTTCATAGAGTGTTTTCTAAGCATAAGTTTATGTTTTATCATGTATTTTGATTGTTTTAAGTCCTTGAAAAACACTGATGTAACAACAAATTACTTATTTTAATGTGGTGAACTGGTGTGTTTTCCCCCCCCACCTTAAATGATAGGCACCTATGGGGACATGCTGGGGTGACATCTCAGAAGGAGTGCGGGTGGAGGTTCCAAACACTGACTGCAGCCTACCTACCAAAGTCTTCTGGATAGCTGGAATTGTAAAATTGGCAGGTAAATTTATTTTAGTTGAAATTATTAAAATAATCAAAATAACTGTGTGAAGGGAGCTAATGATTTAGTCAGTGGTCACCTGGTTAGTGTAATGTTAGTACACTGGGAAGTGGTTAGGTTATCAGAGCTGCATCAATAGGTTATATGTTTTAGCACTATCACTGTGTTATATACTGTTTTACAGGGGCTTCAGTGATGCTTGAGAATGCCTGGGGCTTTTTTTGTATTTTGGGTTGGTTTTATATTGCCTCAGTGCAATAAAAGTAGTGCAGAGTGAGAAGTAGACTGTATAATAGCAAATAACTGTTCTTGGTTAGAAGTTAAAAATTCAAGATCACATAGCTAAGGTATGAAAAACCAGATACTGTAGATAATAAATTAATTTTGTTGTCCTACACATAACTTCTAAAGGGTTATAAAATTTTTAATTAAAATTTGACTTACATTCTGGCACGTACACATTTACTGAAACTATACATTCTGTGCATCAATAACATGCAGACAAGTGCCATAAGAATAACGTTCTATAAAAAGTCATAGTCTAGGAAATCTCATGTAATATACATTAAGATTGGCAAAGAAATGCTAATATCTATTTTATAGTCTTGTTCAATTTTTATCTGCTTTACATGGGATTGCTTTCTTTCAGGCTACAATGCACTGCTAAGATATGAAGGCTTTGAAAATGATTCAAGTCTTGACTTCTGGTGCAACGTTTGTGGTTCTGACATCCACCCAGTTGGTTGGTGTGCAACCAGTGGGAAGCCCTTAGTCCCTCCTCGAAGTATGTAAATAGTAGCCTTACCCATTGATATGAAAGTCTTACTTTATTAAACTAGATTTGCTCATGGTCCAGATACCAAAGTATTTTCTTACCATAGCAACTCTATCGACAGTTATGAATAAATCATTTTATTTTCTGGAAAAATAAGGACTTGACTGATGCTGAAAGTGTTTCTTGGAGTAGCCCATCTGATGTGACTTAAAGCTTTTAAGATGCAGGTGGAAGCAGTTAGCTGATCAGTGATGTGAACATGCACTGATTTTATTTATAGTTAGTCACTACATTCTTTGCCCTGAGGTACCCATAAACTTAATCTTGGGTAGCATTCATTCTCTAAAGAGGTTTTTGTCATTATTGTCATCCAGGCTTTTTAATAGTCATCTGGGATTTCTTCTTTACATATTCCAGACTCTAATATTGTCTCTAACGGACACAATTAAAAATCAGTGGCTTATTTTTTCCCCTTCATTTGCAACAGCCATCCAACACAAATACACAAACTGGAAAGCTTTTCTAGTGAAACGACTTACTGGTGCCAAAACACTTCCTCCTGACTTTTCTCAGAAGGTAAGGCTGATGCAATATCAATGATGTAATGTAACCAAAATTGCAGCACAATGTGAAGAACTGAAGTGTCTTTCAATGGCACATTAGCTCCTTTTGATACAGTAGTTTCTTCCCTTAAATACAGTTTTCCTTGTAATCTCTGTTCTCCATTTATGTCCGCACTTGTCAATATGTGTTTGGAAAACTGTTTCCTCTGGCAGAAAGTAATTTTCTTTTAAAATTTGTTAGTCTGTTTTAATTTTAAAATATCCCAATTTAAAAATCAATGAATAAACCCCAACCCAAAAGTGCCAATCAGCTACCCTGTGATACATAAAACCAAATAAAACTAACTTTTCTAATTCAAGAGTGGGTTTTATCATGTACTATTTCAAGAAACGGAACGAAATGCTTTAATATAGTGCTTACCTAGATGCAATAAAGGACATACTTTTAAATGTTAATATATTTCATCTGCTCTGGACTAGGTTTTTTTGCTGTCTGTAAGTCATGTCTCTTAAGTGTGGCAGCTGCCTGTATATAATGTGCTGTAAGTTTACTTACTAATATGATGAGATATTATATAGCTTTCAGTAGGAATATTGTTGTCTTACACTGCATGTAATATTAAAGAAAGAAGAACATGGAACGCATTTCTGCAATTGTTCTAGTTAAAAATTGGCTCTGTTGGAAGCCAAATTAGATTGGCAAGATCTCAACACTTGGACTTAATGGAAATGGCAAGTGACAAATACTTACTTTTAAACAGAATGTGTGTTCTCAAGGCATATTAACATCTATTTCCATTCTTTTTCTTTCTTTTTGATATATTATCAAGAAATATGTTTGTGAGTGGCCAGTTTTAATTATGTTGAAGGTTTGTTTCCATGCCTTTTATAATAAAATATTTTAATTCTATTTTTAAAGTAAAGGTATTTTGCATGGATGAAAAAATAGAAAAACAATCTTGGGAGTTTGTTAAAATGATTTTTCAGTGTAATTTTATCCATTGTTCACATCTGAACAAACCATTAGATCACTGGAAGATTCGTGTAACCTATGCGAGAACTGCTATTAGAGGCTGTACTTGATACAATTAGAGCATTGTAGGGTCTATTCTACACTCTTCTGAAACATTTCATTCTTCCCCATGAACAGTGAAATACAAGAGAAGTCATTTATGTCATTTTTGCAGGTTGCTTAACAAGTACTTGAATTAAATGAGGAGCACATTGATACCAGCTTTAATAGCAGAAGACGCATGGCTAAAGAAAACCACAGTATATTCTTACTGAATGGCTTTTTTTCCCTGTTACTTTAAGGTGTCTGAGAGTATGCAGTATCCCTTCAAAACTTCCATGAGAGTAGAAGTTGTTGACAAAACACACCTTTGTCGAACAAGGGTAGCAGTTGTAGAATGTGTCATTGGGGGACGATTAAGATTGGTGAATGAAGAAAGTGACGACAAAACTGATGACTTCTGGTGCCATATGTACAGTCCACTCATCCATCATATTGGTTGGTCTCGAAGTATAGGACACAGATTTAAAAGATCTGGTAAGCCTGTTGTAGTTTAGAGGTGTCTTTGCAGGCAGTATTGGCTTGGAAAAGTCTGACTTAAGCAGTTCTGTCACTCTCCATAATTAATAAAACTAGCTTGAATAATGATCTTTAAAAATTTATAGTGTGATCCAGGGGGTTTAACAATTCTATTACACTTGGGAGTTTAAATTACAAGCATAAATGGTATATTTTGCAGCATTGGAAAAAAACAAATTAATTTTAGGTTGATTTGTGGTGTATCAATGGGATGCAGCAATAAACAGGTTAACAAGCTGTCTAACCAGGAAAACCTTGAACTGTGTTATTCAAGCATGGTAAACCTCATGATGATACCTGAAATTACAGAGTCTTGCTCCACAAACTCCTCATTTCTTCACATCTGCCCTTGTACAGTGCAACATGGATAAAGTCTGGTTTTTAATATTTTCTGCTCCATTGAGCTTGTGTCTCTTGTCAGAAACAGAATTCCTGTGAAACATACACAAGGCATCCCGTGAGGAAACCCTTCAGTTTTCCCAGTGCTTAAACTTTGACTGAAACCATTTAGAAATGAGTGGTTAAAGGAATCAAGAGCAGTGCTACTTCCCACAAGTGGTGTCTCTAGCAGAGTTCCTGGGATTGCCCTTGGAAAGAAGTATTGAACAGTTGGCTAAACCCAGCTGTATATAGAAATATATACTTTTCTGTCTTAACATAGTGCAAAGTAGTTGCCCATTTCTTGCAAAAGCTTCTGTGTGCATTTGCATCAATGCTGTGACATAATCAAGTGTCTTGTAAATATTGGATATTGGGGTTTTTCCATAAACGTGATGGTGTTGTAGAGGTATTTCAGGAAGAAGTCAATAAGGAAAATAGCTGGATTATGGCCTCCAGAATTTTGTGGTGGTCCCATTATAAACTGTGGGCCTCCCATGCCAATGATTGCACTGTATAAGTTACATTCAGAAATGCATACTGTCTGCTATTAACAAAACTTCTGAATAGTATCTACTATTATTCCTTGTAGATATTACAAAGAAACAGGATGGACATTTTGATGCACCCCCACATTTATTTATGAAGGTGAGTTTGCTGGCAAGAGCACTGTTTTCTCAGAGTTGATTGAGAACTCAAGTCCAGCCCAGCACGAATGTTACTTCTTTTATTAAAGCTCTTGCCTCATTTGGCCTCCTTAACATAAGCAGGGATGATACAGCAGGTATTTCCATCTGTTGCTTTGGCAGTGTGGGGTTACGTTTTGTTTCAGGCTTATTAGAGTCTTAGCTTCTGGTGCTGTTATTTGATTCTTTAGGTAAAAGAGGTTGACGCAGCTGGAGAATTTTTTAAAGAAGGGATGAAATTGGAAGCTATAGACCCCTTAAACCTTTCGGCAATATGTGTGGCAACCATTAGAAAGGTAAGAAAGCAAATGTGTATTTTGGGAAGGTAGACAGGAATCCTTTATTTATTCAGTTTTATTCAGGCTTGAAACAAAAGAACTCAAAACCAAAATAAATGCAGTTCATTCGCACAGTGAATGTTTATGGAATATGTCCAGTTACTGCTGATATACAGCTACTATGAAAAAGACAATATCCAGGTAAATTTTTGTTTTGACTTTAATCCCTGGAAATTCAGCCTTACCTTTAATTAGAACATGTTTGTGAGATTAATTCTGCTAATTCTACCAAAGTGTTTTGCAACTGAAACCTCATCTTGCTTACTTGCAGAAGCCTGTGAAGACTTTTTAAGGGAATACTTCTTTCCTAGCTTGATTGAAAGGGAGCTCATCCATGTGAAATCTATTTTAAAAGAGGACAGAAATGTGCGAAGTAGCTTAGCAGAGCTGTATAATCTTACCAATGAGGAGTGCAGTTATGATTTTGAGTCTTTTGTCTCATTAATGGTGTGCAGAATATCTTTGCAAGCTGAAGAGTAGACTGAATTATAAAGCTTTAGAAGTAGAACTGATGCTCATGACTAGAGATCAGGAAAAGGAAATGTTCATCTCATAACTTTGCTCTTAACAAAGGTACATCTGACAATAGTGCACCCAGTCTTGGAGACAGGTATGATTTGGGATTTTTTTTGTTCTGTTACAATTGAATGTCCTTCTAAGTGTGCTTCCATTATGATTGAGTTACTTTTCACTCTTTTGAAACATGGCATGCTTTCTTTCTAGCCTTATCACACAGTTCAAGGTATTTAATGTAAAATTTTGTTTTTCTTCACAAAGGTTTTAGCAGATGGCTATCTTATGATTGGGATTGATGGCTCAGAAGCAGCAGATGGGTCTGATTGGTTTTGTTACCATGCCACTTCCCCTTCTATTTTCCCTGTTGGTTTCTGTGAAATTAACATGATTGAACTAACTCCACCCAGAGGTACATATAGCATTCTGACCACATTTTATTATGAATATTTTTCAGTGATATTGTATGTGCCATATGCTTTGTTTCTTAACTCAGTCTACAAAATTCATGTCACTTTTTAGGACTTTCTCAAGTCTGAAACAGATACAACAGCGTAACTTCAAAGTAATCTACAACAGAGATGACAAACCTCCAATCTAGAAAGAGTCAAATTGAACATTGATTCTCTGGCTAAAGTAATTTGCTTTTGCTGTCAGAAATTGAGGATAGCCCCTGGTTGAGTAGTACATCCATTAAGTGAATGGGAAGTATGCTTGTTACTAAAAGGACTGTTTAGAACATGGCATTGCTTGGGAAGTCTTGGCCATCAAAAGGATTGAGAAGCATTGTAAAGATTCTCAGGCTTAGTCTAATTCACAGCAATACCAGAATCTGCACAAACTTGAGCTTTGAGGAAGTAACCATGAGAGCTGTATGCTGCATAATCCCTTCTGTGAGAGAAAGCTGTCTGTCCACTAGCACATACGCCTACAGAAGATTGTATTGCCTTCATTCTTCCATTTTATTGTCTTGGTCTAGTGATTGTTACTAGCTGTGTAACAGCAGATAATAATGGTTTTCTATGGATTTTATTTTCTCCATTCTCATTCTTGCAGGCTTCTATTTCATTGAACAAATTTTCTAGGTAATAACTACAAAGACAGTGTAATGCAACATGAAGAAAATAATTTCATATCATTTTCATTATTGCACACTAACGAATCTGTCATTGTTGAGTATGTGGAAAGTGCAGTTGAACAGATTTACTGTTATTTTTCAGTCAGTTCATTTAGTGAATTTATTGCCTACAAATTCATGGGCATAATCAGCCCTAAAAAATAGGTGGTGCAAGAGTCTCTTGAAATAAAGAAAGTGGGAGGAAAAAGCATGCATATCAATACCTATCAGGCAGTTTAGAAAGAAATACAGTAAGTTGCTCATACAGAATAGGAAAAACCCTTATTTCTATGATGAAACTCGTCCTCATTACTCTTCAAACACTACTTATACTATAGAATGTGAATTTTGTTGTTAGCACATTTATGATTCTTCTGTGTTTCTTTTATCATGGCAACCTTATCCTTTCTCTACTTGTGTATTTTCCCTTTTACTGCAGTTTTCCGTAGTGGTTCTGTATCACCCACTGAGCCGTGATTAAAAATTGCACGTGCAATAATCTAAAAGTCATTTGAAAGAGGAATTAACAGGAGTGAAATACAGAACATAATGCACATTAACGTATTTAATAGGATCACAATAATCAAAGCTTCTTAGCTCTTAGGAGAGGTGTATTTTGCTTTCCAAGTTATGGCTTGAAAATGGACAGTTTCTAAATTCTGACTGCTCCAACAAGGACCACGTGCACATGTCTGTAGTCTGTGTGTGGTGAGAAGTTAAAGGACTTGCATAGACATATATTGATCTAGCCAGGAGCTGTGCATTAACAAGAAAGCATTAATACACAGAACTGATATACATTATTGCCCTTAGTGAGTTTTAGCTATCCAGTTACATCTATTCATGCAAATATTGCATACCTATTGTGAACACTTTTCCAAATTACATGTAGCAGTGCAGATAAATCACTGTGAAATCATTGGACTGTATAAACTCATTCCTTCCAAACATCTTCATCTCATGCTGGAATCAGTAGAAGATGCTTAGACACTTTCAAGAATGGAATTGTATTTTGGGCTACCTCATGAGTCTGGCCCTGCAGAGCTGAGCTAAGACCCAGAGAGAGCTCTCTGCCTCCCTTAGATGAGATACAGCCATTTCCCATAGCTCCCCATGCCCTGCCCATTGCACTCAATCTGTTCAGGATGTCCAACACTGCTTATGACTACAAAGAAATCTTTCAAGCTGTTGTTGCTCCAGCTAGAGTTTGAAAACTGTTGGTTTAAGCAGTTGGAGAAGTTGCCCAAAAGTCCTGCATATTTTATGCATATTCAGTAGGCAAACAAAACCTAAATATATTTGGGAGATTATTCTTTATAATACCCTTTAAAATTAAAAGGAAAAGATCCTGTAATTTTCCATATTATGGCTGGGTTTACCCTTATTTTAAAATATTCATGCTTGTTCTTACCACTCTGTTCCTAACAATTCAAGTGTTGAAATAGTGGAGCTCTTTCCCCACAGGAAAGACACCGGATGTGCTTAATTTCATGATCTGTTCTGGGTCATTTGTGTGGGGTATTATAGAGATCAAGGATCTACGTGGACAGAAAGCTTCAAGTATGAGTGATTAATTGTAACATTAAATGACACTTTTCCATATTATCCAGAAGCTCATTCATCTTGTTTGTTGCAAATGGACAATGTCCAGGAGACTGTCTTGTCCCTTAGAAAAAGCTCAGAGGGTGGAAGTTTCTGATGTTAATGTTTTGCTTCTTTGTTGTCTTTTTAGCCATAACACAGTGCCAGTAGGCTATTTTTTGTTGTTGTTCTTATGCCTGAAGTTTGCAGTTGATGTATGTAAATATTGTTTCCATTTCACAGGTTATGCAAAACTCCCTTTTAAATGGTTTGACTACCTCAGGGAAACTGACTCAATAGCAGCACCTGTAAAGCTCTTCAACAAGGTAATAAACATTATACATCTTTAAATGGAATTAGCATTTTCTTTACATTTCTATCTGTACTCAGTGGGATTGACCCATTTCACTAAGTGCAGATTTGAAAAACTAAGGCAAGAGAGACTTACAGAAATAAGAACCATTTAAATATATCAAGCTTCAGTGTTTGTGAAATGTGAAATAAATAGAGTGTATATGAAACTTGGTATTTCCCTGTATGAAGTTGACTGAGATACTTATTCCAATGTTGTGCTTAAACCATCTCAATTAACACGTTTGCTTACTGCTGTTTGCCTTATTTGCTTTTCCAGGAAGTTCCAAACCATGGGTTTCATGTTGGAATGAAACTGGAGGCTGTTGATCTGATGGAACCTCGCCTGGTATGTGTGGCCACAGTAACTCGCATTATCCATCGTCTTCTGAGGATACACTTTGATGGATGGGAAGATGAGTATGATCAGTGGGTGGACTGTGAGTCCCCAGACCTCTATCCAGTGGGATGGTGTCAGCTAACTGGATATCCACTACAGCCACCAGCGCCGCAGTGTAAGTTCCTTTCTTGACAAGAACGTAACAATTGCTTCTGGTCCTTGTTCTTCAGTAATGATTTTCTCTGACTTCATCCTATTCAAGTCAGGTTCCCAGCCATAACAAAAACAGAACGAGGTCTTGCTAATTCGTGGAAGTATGCAATTCTGAGCTTTCCCCACCTTGACTTGTTAAAGTACTTCTGGGTTTTTGTGGCTACTGTTTCTTTTAATGCCAGAAGATGCTTGTTTGATGCAGGGGGAAAAACCTGCTACTTGCTCATCAGTTCTGGATAATATCACTGAGAATTTCTATTGCTTTAAGATTGCAAATATACGTGGTTTGCATACTGGATTTGATGGAACTCTGTGTGTGCATTGCTATTCATGTGCAGAAGTATTTATGTGGTAAGGCTGTCTTTTTAGTGTACCAAGACTTGTCCTGTCAGGTCAAGTTATATGATTATAAGTGATAACTTTATTTTGCAAACTGTTAGTGTTCTGTGAGAGGGCAACAGTAGTTTCTGTTAGTAATTTAACGGGAGGCTTTGGCTATAACAAACATACTCTGCTTTTGTTCAGTCACTAGGGGAGCACTTCTGTAACTGTGTAACAGCTTTGATACATTCTGAAGCGGTTTTCCAAAATTTAAATTTTAATTCTAAACTTTAATTTAGAATTTTGAATCCTTTTGCAGCATCAAGAGACAGCCAGTCGAGTTCCTCAAAACAGAAGAAAAAAGCTAAATCACAGCAGTACAAAGGACATAAAAAAAGTGGGTGACAAAGTAGCGTTTGCACTTTACCTGTTGTTTAAAACATTTGTGGTATCTCTCTAAGTGCCTATTCGATTTGGGAATGTTTGTGTGGAAACTGGTGTTATGCTTAAAGGTGCAGTATGCCATAAAAGGAACTTTTTCATTAACCCATTTTTGTAACTAGCAATAGGTAGATGTTGCTGCTAATAATCTGTATTAATTGTAGGTAGACAACTGTTACAATAGTTTTGGTATTCACATAATAATTTTAGTTTAATAATACATTGACTATGCAGGTGGACTGCCTTACACAGAATACTCAGGTATGGTTAACACACTTTTACCTCTGCCTTTTGTAACACAAGTGTAACTATAAGAATCAAGTTACTTGGGTCAGAAAGAATGAGATGTAGGAAACTTAAATTGCCATCTAACTGGTTCATTGTTAACACAAAAGTGACTTATTTGCTGTGTTTTTTTAGCTGAGACATCTGTGGGAATCTGTATATAAATAAGGCTTTGATACAATTATTTTCAGAAGTAATAAATAGCACTGCTGGATGTGACTATTCTTGTCACAGTAAAACATAGTGATGACGTATTTAAGAATCTGAAGTATTCAGATTCTTTCCATAGTAATTGTTTCCTTTGGGACCATGTTATCTTCAAAGTTCGCAAACAGTTTGAATTTGCACAAATGCACATTTTGCATTTCTTCATCTTTTTATTTCCATGACTGTTGGTTTAAGCTGAAAATCTGTTTTGTATGAGTAAAATACAGGGAGTAGAAACAGCCAGTGGTGGGACCTTCTCCCACCACTCTTCTCAGGAAATCAGATGCATCTATATTCTCTCCTCTAAGCAATATTGTAGTTTCATATGGCAGTTTTATTCCAAAGGTTCTCAAGTCATTTTTCCAATAATTTGACAGTTTTGGAAGGCAGCTACGTCTGGAGTCAAGAGCAACAGCAACTTGACAGCCGTTGTACAAGAAATGCTTGTGCAGGAGATGATAAGGCTATAGATTTATCCTGCGTTCTTAAGTGCCACACAATTTGCAATGATGTTTACCTCTGGTTTTTACAATACCTTTTTTTTTACAAAGAACTAATTAAAACTCAGGGAGTTTTTTTTCCTGCTACTTCAAAATAAAGTTTGTCCTGATAGAGGTAGATTGACTATTTCCAGAGAGCCTAGCTATGTATATTCCATTCAGAGCATCAGGCTCATTATGCTCATTCTCTTGATGTTTTCTTGAAAACTGGAGTGTTGAAGGTGCATTATTTTACACTGCAGACATCTGGGCAGATCAACTACAGAAAATTCAAGGCAGGTTTGTGTGAGCTTTAGCTCTATTTCATCTATTTCCCTTATTTCAAATCTTTCTATGTTTGAACAGTAGTTTGTTGTGATAAGATGAATTCACTGATTTCTGTTCCATCACAGATGTAGCTGCCACGGAAGGGCCCATTGGCCTGGGATAGGAAAAAAAAAGATATCTTGTTTCTGAGTAAGAGCTGAAGCTAAACTCTGAGTTAGGTCTGCCCTAGCTTCCTGCAGTGATTCTGAGAATTGTGTCAAATGAGATTAAAACTGTGGTTTTATCTCGGGCTTTCCCTGTGATAGAAGGATTCACTTCAGTGAAGGGCTGTGCTGCAGTTGTATAGGACTAATGTGAGGAATGAAAACCCTTGTCTTCCCTGTCCATTTGTGAATGGATCTATTAAGGCAATCTGGAACCTCCTTCACTAGTCTTTGCAGAAAGCAACCTTTGCCATTTTGATCTTTGGATGTAAAGAGAAGTTGACCAGTGAGTGCCACAGATAAAGCAGGTTTCTTAGAAGCTCTTATAACCTCCTGTTAGGTGCCTCAAACATTGCACTGTTTCTGCTTTCTGCTCTTAGAGGAAATACACAGTAAAATCCAGGTCCTCTTCAGAATCTTGCAGTGGTATTTTCTAAATAGAATTCAGGTACAGAAGAACTGAAGCTGATCTGAGAATATCATTCTGAAAAGCTATGAGTGCTGTTGCCTTAAGCTAGGGAAAGGTGCCTATATCACTAATTGCCTTTGTGTAGGACCTTTTCTTTAGTAATTCTGGGCTGTCTGAACAAATTTTTAGCACACTTTGCTGGACCATCCTGCTCCTTTCCTCATCCCTCTCCTTTCACCTAATAGCTCTGCAAAAGTTTCTTGGTATCTGTCTTTGTAAGTGCAACACAAACACTGGAAAGGAAATTCCTCTTATTTAGTGCCATAGGAAGATTTATTCTAGGGGAATTTGTTCTTCATTTCTCACTATCTGAAGTACATTTGGGCTGTGGAAACAAGGAAGAACTTCCAATGATTTCTGGACAGTCTACTAATCTATTTAATCATCAGAAGATGAGAGAACAAGGTCATGAAGAGTTATAGTTGGCTGCCTCCTACGTGTTTGTTGGTTTTTAACTAAGTAGGTTATGGCAACAGAAGTGCTGAGTCACAGGAAACAATCCTGAGAAAATGTTTTCTGTAGCCTTTTATTGTTCAGCACTTGTAAATAAAAAATAGTCTTACTTTGGAAAGGATTTCAGTTATAAAACTGTATAATGCAGCAGTAATGGAAGGTAACCACAGATTATTAACAGGAAGCTCTCTTAATTAAACTAGATTATTTTTAGCATAGAGAAGTGTTACTTCCACATATTTTCTCATGTACTCACAATGCACTCCAGAATGTCTTCGGGTCATTCTGCTGTGGATAATGATGAAGACTTCTAGTGCAGTATTTCATCTCCTTGCTGACTGCATTGAGAAGTGAGTAGCTTGTATTCAGTGTGAAGCAGAGCTGATAATAGTGAACTCTGCCATAATGGGATCATGGTAAAAGAGAAGGAAGTTCAACTCCTATTCTACTGTGCCACTACAGAAACTGGTATAACCAGCAGGATTAACACACGTAACACTGAATTTCTCAGTGAACAGTCAGAGTTACTTAATGCACTTTAACCCAAGCGTTTATTTTAGTTTGACTTGATGTTTAGAGAGGAAGATACCAGTTGGGAAGAAACCTGTCAGTTTGTCCAGCTCACCCATGACAGGTGAGGTGCAGAGGAGCTTCTCTGGTGATGAAGAGTTGACTCCTCCTCCATATCGAACCCTTCCAGCACAGACAGCCCCGGAGGCCTTCCAGCCTCCCAGGACTAGCCAAGAGTTCAGTCCCAACCTCAAAACAGGTAACTAGCCACATCAGTCTCTGTTACTGCAGAGGGAAATGATGGACAGGGTGGGGAAGCATGTAATGTGCTGACTCATCAAATCTCTTTTTCCTTTTTATTCTTTTCTTTAAGCTTTGGTTGGTTTTATTTTTTCCATTAGAGAGCTTTTCATTCTCACTGACACACCATGTCACTGAATTAATCATAGGAAGGTATTGCAGCTGGGTTAGATCTTCATAGCAGGTCATATTGCAGGTTGTTGAGGCACAGAGGAGCTCTGCAGAGTTTCAAAATGCACTCTGTAACTGAATGATAGTGTGGATTTGGGAAAACTTGATGTAGGCAGGAAGTTAGCGTGGATTATCTTTTGCAGAGAAAGCAACTGTAGACAATAAGAGTGCTTTTTGCTTTTGTGTCAGAAAAGAAATTGTTTGGGAAGAGGCCTTCAGAATGGAAGATGATTCGAAAGGTTGTGGGTTACTAATATAGAAAATACTTAGAAAATAGTTTGTCCTTTTAGATTTTGATCTCGTCATAAAACCTGGCTTTTGGGTTTATTTAAGGATAGTTTATGTAGTGTAATCAGTCCACTGCAAGGACCTGTTAGGGTTTTTTTCTCTTCCCTTTTCCTAGCATACGGCAATAGGCTATAGCAACTAAACAAATTATACCTAACAAATGTGTTTTAGTGATAAGATCTGTTGGACAAATGGGATTATGTTCTCCCTTCAGGACAGTTACTAGGTTGATAGATTTAGCTTCATATTTGCTTGATTTACACTCCTGTAAACTTGCTGAAGTTTGAGCAAGCTGACAGTATTGGCACTTCCCTTGGCTGGAGAACAGTCAGAACAGTTCTTCTTGTCCATCTGTATCTATTAACACACCAGCACACAGTAACCTGCTTGCCTTCTTTAGACGCTGAGGACAAATCTCGATTCTTCTCCGCATGTCTCTCAATGCTTCTCAAGAACTCCATTTTTACTCCAGCTTACTGCTCATGTACCTGTCCTTTAGCAGAGTCTTTGAGGCAGAAAAGAAGCCTTGCTTCGGAGGGAGTCTTCTGGAGCGCTTGTTTCTGCACAGCTTTTCTTCTCTTACTGCAAATCTTCACCTGTATTGCATTCATGTATTGCACAGACACACACAGTCTGAGTGTTCTGTGTCACTCAGTATCTGAGTTCCTATGAAACACCCATATTCCTTTGTTTGTGACACCCAGTGCTTTCTATGATCATTTTGGGGTAACTTTTTAAAGTTCTGAATTTTGGAGAGGCTGGAAAAAATTAGTTGTGATGTAGGCTTGTTGTTATCCAAAGGTCTTTAAGTCTGGGGAAGAGGAGGACATAACCCTGATATTGTATTATAAGTTAACATATTTGAGATCAGCTGGAATTTATTAATTGCATAGATATTCGTCAGCATCATGCACTGCCTCATGTTTTAGTAGCCATAAAAAGGATGTAGGCACATTGCAAGAGATGTTTGATTTGGAGGATTTGGCTTTGAATGGAAGTACTGGAAGATTAGTAACAAGAGGCATCTGCTCTGAAGCATCTTGTGTCATGCTCATTAAAGAACTCTTACCTTTTGTACTGTCATAAGCACAGGAGGAGGTTTCGGTACTTCATCTTATGTAGTATGAAGTGGTTTTGCTCTGTTCCTTTGCATTCAGGAGTACCTCTCATCTTTGAGTCATATGAAATGATCTTTTAAGCACTGAAATGCAGCTGTTGGACAGCTTCACTTTTGAAAAGAGCCTATAGCCAGCCTGGCAGAGGAGAAGACTGTTAGGAGAGACTCACCCTGCTTCTGCACATACTCTGGACCAAGCTGCTCCATTCCATATTGATGTTTGGGGGGTAGAATGACATTGCATGAGACAGTCTTCCTTTATCTCCGGGCAAATCACTGAGACTGTTTAAAGGGGGTACCTTGTGCAACTGCATCCCTTATACTTCCAACATGACCAGTCACTTGACTTCCATTAGCTTTTTTTATTCTTCTTTCAAGTAACTTTTGTTGTATAGCTAAGCTTTTCTCATAGAGGACTGTAGTTAAAAGCTATATAATAGGGACAAATAAAGCGAAGTGTTATTAAATATCTAAATGTAAGGATTTCAGCTCAAATTAGCCAGAGGCAAGCCAAATTATGGAAACTGCTGTTCTCTTGTACCTGCTGAAGCATTCTACAAGTACTGGGGAGAGATGAAGAAGAACATGCCTGGGGGAGGTCAGATTGTATCCCTGACCTCTGTGTAGCCTTTGCTTGAGGTATTAGAAGCATATTCAAGTATCCCATTATGTGTCTTATTCAGACAGCACCTTTTTTTGCCCTCCACAGATCAAGATTCTTGATCAGAATTGGGTGTAATTCAGAGGAAAGTGTTCAGAAGAAAAAAAAGGCAGCAAGAAATTGGGCTTTGTAGGTGGGAGGATTAAATTAATAATGTTAATTAAATTAATAATTTAATAATAATATTAATTAAATTAACAATTTAATTTTTCTTTAGCACAAGAGTTTGTTTCAACAGGGAAGATGACGTAGAAAAATAATAAGCGAACAATCAAATGGCTTTAAAGTTATTGCAGGGTTACTAGTAGCACCAAGCTAGGAACTAACTAGTAGGTTATGGGTTGGGTTTTTTTTCCCCTCACTGCATATTTCTGCATTTCCAAATACATTGATAATGCATATAAATTGTGTATTCAGAAACTTTAATGCTCTTCTCATTCATTCAATCAGAGAACCATTATTTGTTTATAACCAACCCTAACACTTTGATGTGGGTACTGCACCTTTAATGAAAGACGTAACATGTTTTGTTTTGAGTGTTGCTTTCATTGTGTTCATATTTTGGTAATTGTCACTATTCATTAATGAAACTGGAAAAGTAATTATGACATTGCTATTCATAACATCTTTTTTATGTCTTAGATCTCGTTTCTATTTTATTTGTACAAAAGAAAGAAGAGAGAAGATTAAAACTACAAAAAAAGATGTTTTGCTTGAATGAAACAACTTCTGGGATCTTAAAATGTTAATGATGTATTAAGAAATCTTTGTTAATGTATTTTCTTGTCTCACTTAGACCATTGACAGTAATTGGGCTAAGTAATGTGAGTTTAGATTGTATATAGCCAACAGTTAATCTTATTTTTACTTGTATAAAGACTAAATAGGAAGTAAACAGTAAAATAAGTGTTGTTCTGAGCAACACTCATTACTCCTATGCTTCAACCAGTGTTTTTAAAATACTAAATTCTGCAGAAAACCCAGTACAGAATATATTACTGTATGTAGTTTGTTCAAATATGTTAATATTAGAGCATAACTTAATGTTTAATTTATGGTCAGAAAACATCTGCTTTCTGTGGGTTACTGAGTGTTTAAAGAAGAATGGAGAATATAAGGAAATGGGAAATCTGGGATCTGTTCCCAATTTAAATAATATGAAGTAAAGCTAAGGAAAATTTTACTTCCTTTAAAATTTATAGATCTTTCATGTTCATCTTTAATTCTTAGTGACTTCATTGCAACTGAAGGAGGAGTTGCTAGACGGGGAAGAATACAGCTTCCTTCAAGGAGCATCTGATCAGGAAAGCAACGGATCTGCCAGTTACTACATCAAACAAGAACCATGAGGCAGCTCAGAGAAGTGAGGGGCAGAGAACTGGTGACAGGAAAAGAGCCTTTCTCCAAGACTGACTGATTTTGCTCCCACTTCGAGGGTGCAGTTCAGGTGACTGTACCTGGGGCACTTTGCTAACTGTAGATGAGTTAGACTCAGTTCAGAACTTTTTTGGAAGGGCGGGGAAACTATTTTAGTGAAAAAGATTTTTCAATTTATTAAAAAACGGAAAAAAAGGACACTTTTGTGTTGTATTTGAAGCTTTTGAAAGAATTTTGTAATATTTTCAAGTTCAGATTTATTGTGCATTGTTAACAAGAACTGAAAATCTAATTTTTTGGTAAGATTAAAGTTTAATTAGCATGATTGTGGGAAGCGGTTGGAGGAAGCTATAGGTGCAAATACAAAGGAACTGTCATAACAAATGAACCTTTTTGGTACAAGTTGGGGAGACTTTTAGACTCTTGTGAACTGCACTGGTCACGCCTCTGGGTTTTGGTTTATTTGGTTTTGGGGTTTTTTTATTGTGAAAATAAGGCATTTAAGCCCTAATTTAGAGGCATAAATTGTATGTGGAAGATAGTCATGTAAAGCTCTACTCAATGAGTAGCCCCAGTTGCAACGGAGCCATGGCCTGAGGATTTTAACTTTTCAAGATGTTTTTCGTTAGTTTAAAATACTTTTTTTATATATATATATGTAAGATTTTTTGTGTTTTTAAGTTCCTTAGGGTCTGATTCAGTGCCCATCAATATCAGTAGCCTTGTCTCCAATGACTGCAGTGGTCATTGGATTGGGACTATGAAGCTCTTCTCTGTACATGAATGTCTGTAGACTTGGAATGCTTCAGCATATGTTTACAGAGCCCTATGCCAAACTGGAACTTCAGCAAATCCCCTTATTTGGAAGATTATTTTTAGCTATAAATTTAGACTAAAGAAGAAACTTTAGTCAAACAGTAGCTCAGGCCTCCCTTAGTCGTGGGAAGGAACTTCTGAGTATTCCTTCTGATGATTTTTTTCCCATTCGGAATAACCTAGCTGTTTCCTTACCATCTTAAATATTTATTTGTGAACATTCAAAACTGATGTTCCACGTGGTTTCAGGTGAGCTAAAAGGAGCCATACATTGTGGGTTAAAAAGAGTTCCGTTCTGCACAGCCTGCAATAGTCCTTTCTTGCTGCAATAGCATAATATGGAAGGTGAGACTTGAGAACAGTATGTAAATCATATACTGTCTAATATATAATTCATAAACTGGATTTGCTTATTGCCTGGAATCCTTGTCTCTCACTTCTAGTATCCCATTAGCCCCACCTGCTTAACTGTCCAGATTTTTTAAAGGCAATGTAAAAGGGTGGGAACAACTACCAGTATAATACAGAGTATTTAGCATGAGCTCTTAGTTCAGATTCCATCCTTCCATGTTTTTTACCCTTTGTACCTTTTTGTAACTGATGTCGTTCATGGTGTTGAATAATGAAATGGTTCAGCCCTGCAGAGCTGTGACTGGGAAAATGTGCATCAAGAGCTTTAGCTTTTACCAGTAAGGTTCATTAACTAAACTCTCAGGAATTAACTGCGTGTGTTCTACAAGTGCTTCTGGGTCTTCGCAGGTCCCCCTTTCAGAGCAGTACAATGATGATCTGACTCTTGACCGTAAATTAGGGCTTACAAGAGAAACTAATCAAAATGATTAACATCTGTGTTCCTACAGCCTAAGAAATGCTTTAAGGATATGAACCCACAGAGCCCCAGGAGACCATTTTTGTATATTGTTGTTTAAGCTTAAAAAACAAGTGCATAGAAAGTTGAAAACCAGCAATTTGATTATTTTCTAAAACATTGCTCTAACTTTGGGTACATAGTATTGGTGATATGCACAGGTTTACCTCATTCTATGCAAGAGGGGTTAATTATGTAAAGTTTTGTATTTACTACTGGAAGTAAAACTGTCCTGTATAGTGTAGGAATGTCTGGAATTCTTTTTTCCCTTACTGGTAATGTTTCTTAAATCATGACCCCTGTTTACCAACAGCTTCTTATATTGACAGAATCTGGTTATCCCATGATAAGTATCTGTAACTTCAGATGGTAAAGACATTTTAGCTCTAAAATAGCCATAGAAAGGACTTTGTCCGGCTTGGTAGACTTCGAATATGTTCTGTCAGCTTCTGACCCATCCACAGCTTTTCTTTTGAACAGCCTGGATTGGAGGAGTAGGATTAGAGACCATTGCAATGACACTTTGAGCCTTGACTTTTTTTTTCCCCCCGTGTTCTCAATTTTAACCTACTTTACAATCCAGCTCTGCAAGAATTGATGTGGTTTGGTAAGTACATCACTATTGATTTTTATTGTTTATAATGCAGCGCCTTGCAGATTGTCCCAGTCACCTGGACCAAGGTTGGCACAATCTTGCTTTCTTTTCTCATCTTCTGACTTCAGTCAAAAAAATGTTGCATTCATTTGTGTTTTATTATGTGGAAGCTCAGGCTGCTAATAAGGTATATTGCCAAGTCTCTAAACCTTGGGCTTCTGTGTATTGCCCAGGCTTGTACCTGACTTCTAAAGTTACAGTCTTCAAGTGTCAAGAGGGAAAAATAGTGCTTACATTGAACACACTTCCTGTGATGGAGAAATGTAAGAATCAGATTTGAAGTCTCTCAGTCTTTATAATGTTCTTTAAAAATGGGTATTTTATTCACTAAACACTAAAGGATGTGAGTTGAAGCATTTTTGGATACATGTGTAGCTTCAGTATGAGTTGAGTGAAATCTCTTGTGTTCCAAATGTACCTTAATTGTCAAGTACAGTGAAACCTGCCCAAAGCAAACCATGTAAGGAGCCAATTTGAAGTCACTTAGGAGAGGATTAAGGAGAACCCAAGCATAATTATGCTGGGTATTTAGAGTCATCTCTTCAAGGAGCAGGCTGCCCGCTGTCGTACCCATGGAGTAGGCTTCACTGTAGTTAGTAACATGGCTCTTGGTGTTTTTATCTTCACTTTAAGCCATGTCATGTGGCTAGAAGAGCAGCCAAGTGTTGGACATCTGAAATCTTCAATGGAGTCAAACTGATTTCAGTACTGGGCACAGCTGGTCTTCATACCCCTACGGTAGCGCGAGTTGTACCTTACTTTGCGGCTACCCTTCTGTTACTGCTCAGAATCCTTCTGCTGGTCTTTGGGTTATATGTTATTTTAAATACAGGTCTTTTAACCTTGCTGCATCTGAGGAAAGCTAAAGCAGTTACCGATTCCTTGTTCTACGGATACTAACACGGGTTTCAGTGTTTGTTTGGTTTTTTATTGTTGTTTTTATGTGATGTGAATACCCTCTCCCGTCAATATTTGTACGATGGTGCTAATATATTTGGTAACAATCCTTTATTGGGAAGGGATTTTAAAAAAACTGTGATTTAAACTGAATTTTTCTTCCTTTTACTTTTCATATTTAACACAAAAAGCCACAGTCATTTATACAAAAAGGCATCAGCTTTGGCCCCTGGGAAAATGTTGGGGGCGGGAATCAAGATTAAATGGGATTTTTACATCATTTCTGTATGTATTTGATATATAGATCAATATCTGTACAAATTTAATCTTTTATTTTCTTGGTAATTTGTGTGGTCAAGGAGAGAGTATTTAAAGCTTTCTCATGCAATGTACATAACTAAGTGAAAAAAATGCTTTTGGAGAAATTAATGTTCCTTTCATTTTTACGAGACTGCAGATTTTCAGCATGGATGTGAAAAGCATTAAAATTATAACTTTGTGTACAAGATGAAAATAATTCACTAAATTTGCCTTTTTTACACAAAATAAAAATGATAAAAAGTCTTTTGCTGAATAGTGATTTGTTCCGCTGTAGAATGCACCCCTCGGCATGTACATAAACACATTCCAGTTTGCTTTCTTTAGTGGCTTTAAACTGACAAGAGGGGAGATTGAGATGAGCTCTTAGGCAGAAGTTCTTCCCTGTGAGGGTGCTGAGGCACTGGTACAGGATGCCCAGAGAAGCTGTGGCTGCCCCATCCCTGGCAGTGGGCTCTTATTTCACAGATGGTATTAATAGCTGTGCAGGGAGGGACATTTTGTCATGGGGTAGCACTCATTTTTCTTCTAGTTCAGTTCTGTGGTGTGAGTAGCTCAAGCATCCCTTTAGGCCTCCCTTTGCAAGCTGGCTTTGTGACTAACGTACTTTTGCAGCCTTCGAAGCAACTTTGTAGTCAACAAGTCACTGGATTATTTCTGATATGCCTGTATGTGATGGTATTAACTTATCCTTCTACAAAAGGCAAATACTGAACAACCAAGTCAGATAGATATCTTACGTGGACACCTGAACATAGCAGACTGTTTTACAGTGAATGCACCACAACACAATTACTTCATATGAATTTATTTGACAGTGCTGAAAACGACTAAGATAACTGTGGTTGCTCCCAGGTAGTAGCTGGAATGAGATGATGCGCTTAGAAGGCACAAGTCACTGTGGCAACTCAATTCACTCGTAGATCCAGTCATGGGCACAAGACTTGAAGTCAACGAGCTCTGCAGGTTTGAACCACAGGTTGATCTCCTTCTGTGCGCTCTCCACAGAGTCACTACCGTGAATGATGTTTCTGGGGAAGGAGAGAAGCACATTGTTCATATAAAAACACACTTTACCAACCTAAGAAGTTCTCCTTAAGCAAAACCATGAAGCACCTAGAGCTGCATAACTGCTATTGCAGATACAATGCTCAGCCACCCCCTCTGGAAGAGCTACTGCAGCCTGGCAAGGTGACTACAGCTACTGCACTACACCAGCCACTGCCACCAACTGATCTTACACAAAGCTCTGATGAGGAGAGGCAGTTCAAAACCAATCAGTTTTGTGCCAAGCCATTTCCTTAAGTAGCAGTTATGGGTTGTGACCTGCAAATAGAACACCATCAGACTAGGACAGCTACCAACAGTCTTGACTTTCTAGAATCAAAGACTACCAACTATGGAGTTTTTAATCAATATTGGTAACAAACTGAGCACAAACCTTCCTACTTGAATGCAGAAGTCACCACGGATGGTACCAGGCTTGGAGTCTGCAGGGTTTGTTTCCCCGAGCATCACTCTCCCGGTTTTAACCACATTGAGTCCTTCCCATACCTCAAATAAAAACAAAACAAATCCTATTTAGCCATGCTTATACAAAATACCAAATATGTTTCTTTGCAAAGTATATTATTAGCAAAGATTAGAGGGCTCCACCACCAAGAAAATTAATATAGCCTTAGCATCCTTTCAGTACTTAAGCGGCCTGATAAAGCTGGAGAGGGGCCTTTTTACAAGGGCAATGTAGGGACAGGACAAGCTTTAACCTGACCAAGGGGAGACGTGAGATTAGACACTAAAAGAAGCTCTTCCCTGTGAGGGTGCTGAGGCGCTGGCACAAGGTGCCCAGAGAAGC
>JANHGB010059164.1:0-39429 GCA_026283785.1 Coracopsis vasa | reverse complement strand
GTGAGCAGAGAGGATTGCTTTATCCTCTGAAAGTGTTGCTAGGTCTGGGAACCCTCTTTGGGTATTGTATCAGCCATCAAAATCATTGCGGCTCTTTTCCCTAGAAAAGCCAAATGGATGATCTGAACTGGGACAATTAGTTGAAGAAAGCTGTAATTGGAGCCACACTTTACTGTGGCAGTGCTCCTCCTGGCAGGACCCACATTTATATCCTGCTGTTTTGCTTTTGCTGCCCAGTCAGCCAGTTGGTTTTCTTTTGTCCTGAAAACTGAGTTTTATGCCCAGGAGGAGGCTGGGTGGAAAAAGGTCATCATTAGTCCTCAAGAGATCTTGTGACCTTGCAGAACTACTGACCAGATCCTGGTCTGCTGAAGCCAATGTGAGTGCTGGTATTTGTTTCAGCAAAAGCAGGATGGGGCTGTAAGTGTGAAAGAAATGATGGGAGAGATGCTTTTCTTGCATTGTGAATAAAAGGGATTAAAAATTACCATTGTAAAAAAGCCAAGTATAATGTTGCAGTGTTTCAGACTTCAGTTCTATGAGGGAATATTTACTTAACTGCCTAAATTACTACAATAGAAGATGACTGATCCTTGGAATGTTTTAATTTATATACAAAGTTCTTTTTTGCAGAACCTATTTTTAGCCTTGTCTGAATAGCGGAAGTTGCTTTGTAAAGGAAGCTTCCTTAGAAATCTTCAAGCTTATTTTTCGCAGCTCTATAACCTCTGTGGTTTAAAACTCTTGCATTAAAAATGCAGACCACCTCCACTGGTTGCTTAGGCCGTTGGCTTCTGGATTAATTTTGATTTAATGCAGTGTCCTTCCCTATTGCCTTAGAATCCATTAACTTCAGGCAGCATAACATTTATTTATTTTGAAGTACTGCTTATTCTTTTCTTTATATTCTCCCTATTTCTGTTGTTCCTTTGGTGATGTTTCTTCCCTACTCAACTACAAAAACTTTTGCTTTCTCATGCTGTCCTGTAGTTTTATCGTATGTTTAGTTTTTCCTTTCCTTTGCTCTTTTTAATGGCTCAGTTACCATTTCTGCCTTGCTCCTCCTTTGTATTGCTCAGGTGACATGAAATGTGCTGCACTTCTGTAAGTAGCAAATGAAAAAAGTAGAAATTTCACAAAGATCTTTGCAGGTAAAATAAGCCAGTCCTGTCTCTTCATCTCTCTGGTTTGTTTTTTTAAGAGAGAAACTCCAAATCCATGCATGTTATCTTTCCTCTCTGTGCTGCAACCCAGTCTGAAGAGAAACTTGATGCTGAAATCAATGGATAAAATTCCCTGGCCTGTCTTACAAAGTTCAGCTGTACAACTGAAATAATAGAAAGGGAAAGAATAGGCTAGTGAGTTGGATGTGGGTAGTTCAGCAAAAGACTAAGAAAACACTCGGGATTCCATGGCAGGGTGGATGTGCATGAAGCACAAATATTGTAGAAGATGGAAATCAACAGGAAAAGGCATTACATAACACAGAAAATTCCAAGCTTGGCTGGGATTCACTGGATTTGAATGTTTATGCTCTTCTTGGTTGGCAGGGCACTAGTAAACAATATTGCCCTACAGCAGATACCTGTATGGTTTTTTTTGCTGTATACCTAATTGATATTGAATTGGATTTTGTGTGGCCAGGCAGGGTTCAGTGAGTCCAGTCTCTAGAAGAGACGGGATTAGACGAGATGTCTAGAAGAGATGGGTTTACTGTCTTTTTTTTGGAGTAACCACTGGTACCAGCAGTATCTTGAAGTGCCCAGTAATGAGTCGACTGAGGTAACAGTTGCCCCTGGAGCACTAATGGTAGCAAGGGAACAGAGTGGCCAAGGAGGAGAAGAAAGACTCCTGTAAAAGTAGTGATCAAGAGCTTTATGAGGAGCTGATCGCAGCAGTCTCTTCTTGCTTTAACTGAAGCAAATTTCCAGCCCCAGTGTTAGTGGATTCTACAAGCACACAGCCCTGGTTCCTGGTAGTTTCTCTGGGATAGGACTTCATGTGCAGGATTGCAAGGGTGTTATGTTATGCGAGGCCAATGTACAGGATGTTTTAAATGTTAGAAGAGAGTACTTGGAGATCATTTCAGGATGGGTGGGACTATGCAGAAGAGCCAAACTTGGGGCATGCTGTGAAGAAAATAATTACAGAAAGGGTCAGGTATTGTAAGAAAACATGCAGACTAAGATGGTTTAGGTGCAGGTAAAAAGGCAAGAGAGCAAATCCTTTTTATGGAAACCTGGATCCTTCAGGAGATCTTGGAAGAGTATAGGAGAGAGGGTTTCTGCCTCTGACAGTAAGATAAAAACAAATATTTTATCTTCGGGTCAGTGGATTGTTCATGCTTTGTGTATGGCTTTTTCTACCTTAGTCCTTTATCATTTTTCTGTATGCCTACAGAGGCATAGCAAGTCATTTGCTTTCTTCTTACATTTTAATTTTAATTTTTATACATATTTTCATTTGTTCTGCCACACTTCTCTCAAACAGAACTCAGAAACAAAATTAACTTAATGGCTTGTTAGAAATATTTGACAATTGTGCTTTGAGTTATCACAGTTGGCTGAAAAACAGTAACGAGGAGCTGAAGAGGGTTTTGTTTTTCTTGAAAGTAATGTGGAAACTGTTACTTGTCTACTGTACCAAAAGGTGTATTTTGCTCCCAAGGATTTCTTATCTTCAATCTTCAACAGCAACAGAACAGAAGTAGTTCTTAGCAGAGGAAATATTCTGCCATTCTATGTATCGTGAGCGTCATAGTCTACATTTCAAAAGTGCCTGTATCCAGGAAAGATAAGACTCAATGGACTTAGAGTTATGATGCTGAAGATGCCAGGTTTAGTTTATAATAAATCTGCATTGACTCTCATTTATGTATCATATAGAGTGTTTGTTTGAATACTGGAATTATAAATATTTTTACACGCTCCTTTATTCCAAGGAATAGAGATCACCAATATGTATACTTTAAGAAGCTTGCTAATCAGCATCATATTGGAGTCCCATTGGAGAGCATCCAGCACATGGAAAATTGACAAAACTTCTTGTTTGCCTTTGTGCTAGAAAGGAATTCAGTTTTGTAATGATGAGGGTGGAGAGAGGCAGAGTATAATTTCTGTCTCCCAAAGCTCACCAGCTGCATACTATTTACTCAGGAGAAGTGTTACTGAATTGGGAAATAATGTATAGTCATTTCAATCATTTAAAATAGAAGAGTCTCCAGGTACAGAAATACAATCAGATTGTAGCCATAAAGATTGCTTTTTTGATAGTAGAGTGTATAAAATATAATACACAGCTGTAGGGCTGGGATTGGGAAAGATCATAAAAGAAGAAACAATTTGCAATAATTACTATAACTGAGAATGCTATTTTTTAAATCATGAGAGTAGAAATATTTTTCAATATGGTTTCATTGCCTGCAATTTCGAATAGATGCTCAAGTCAAAAGGTAATGGTGGGCTTTTATTTCTTTCTTAAATTATCAGAGACCATCCTCCAGTTTGCTCCCAAATTACAGTAATTCCGGCTCTGACTGCATTATTTTAATTTCGGTAGTGCTGTTTGTGATTGCCTCTGTGGGCCTCTTTACACTGGAAAGGTCATATTGACTCCTCTTTGATGGTACATCATATTTGTCCACATTTTCTAGTTCTCTCCCTTATTATGCTTTTCATCAGTTTGCTTAGTCTAGAGGCCATAATATTTACCTTCTCAGCTGTTATCAGTGAGAGCTTTGTCATATTTGTAGAACATATCTTCCAGCTGTTTTTAAACCCTGTGAATTAAATACTGTGCTAGCAGTAATACGGCCAAACCAAAATACTGTAATTTAAAGTAGAGTAAAACTAACTCTCTCAGTCAGAGTACTTGCAGGTATTTGACATCATAGCCTCGCCAATTGCTGTGGTCTTGCAGTTCTCTATAATAAAATCCAAGAAAAACAAGGTAACAATAAACAGGAAAACTCACAGAAAAATAAGTAAAATAAAACTACAGGTTGGTTTTTTCCTTTCTCCGGGTCATGAGGAAAAGACTGGAGCATTTTCTGTGATAGATTGCATGTAGAACAACTGTATTTGCAAAAGGTGGAGAGCTGCTGTGACTCACAGCAAAGAGGTCAGAGCTGGGCAGAACAAGTTAACAGCTGACGTGAGATTGCAAGTACTGGGAGGCAAGCAGGAAGCACACTGCAGTTCTGGAACAGGATTTTGATACAAACGACTTGCCTAAGAGCACGCAGTGGGGGCAAGGAATCCTGCTCCATGATATATAAAAATACTAGTCTCTTATTACCAAATCATGTGCACAGTCACAAAACATGATAAACTTAAGGATTTTATGACAGAGTTTACTTGGTATTTTGTACTTTATGAATTCAACATGTGTTAAAAATGAAACAATTATTAAGCCAAGAATGTTTTAATGAGGAATACAGACATGATAGTGTCACTTTACAAGTGAAAATCATCACAGTACAGAGCGGTTCTCTCTATAACTGGTCAACCATATATGAAATCTCCTCTTCCTCTAGTTCTCAGCAAAAAAATAATTGCATAAGGAGGATCAGTTACCTCATGGGGTTTTTTTGTTTGTTTTTTGTTTGTTTTTTGTTCTTTTGGTTTGGTTTTGATTCTTTTTTTGTTTGGGATTTTTGGGTTGTTTTTTCTTTCTTGTTTTAAGTAATAAAGCAACCCAAGTTTAGTATCTTTATCAGGGGAAAACCTAGTGCTGTTCCCAAAATAGACGGTCTCTGTTTGTTTCTTTGCTGATGAAGAAATGAAGCTTGATATAGGCTTGTTACAGGCTTGTTACAGGCTTGGAGGAAGGAAAGATAAAGGATGATTCCTTTCAGCATCATTTGAGAAAGCCTGTAAGGGATCTTCTGTTGAAGGCTTGGATGACATTTTACTTGATGTCACGTGTTCTGCTTTATTTTAGCTCATTCAGGTAATTTGTCATGTAAAATTCAAATGCCTCGGGGTATATTCCTTCTTGAGCACCTCCACTTAAATTTATGATGTTGTATGACAGATTAATTTTCCCCATTTATTGTCTAATCTTTTTCAGTTATCTGTTCTACGGAGAATGTTAGCCTGGTGTCATTGGTGATGACTCTTATCTGATGTTTCGATTTCTTGTAGTCATATATAAATAAGCCTCTGTTAATTGCTGTGGCATTACTATATGTTAGTAACTCCTAAATTCTTTCAAGTTACAATTAAATATTGGTTTGCAACTGGTTCAAATACCTTCTTTTGGCTGTCAGCATTATGTCTAGAGAAACCATTTTGCACTATTTAGCAATCAGAGCTTTTCCTGTTCCTCATGCTAACATGGTTTTAGAAAGGCTGTTCTGGTTGATGTGGCATATCATCCAGCAAGCTTGTGTAGTTAAAAACTTTCTTCTACTGCTACATGCAGTTCTAGTGGTTCTGAGATGCATTCAGAAAAGTTAGTGTAGTACCTTTGTAACTAACTCACAGAAAGAATCATTAGATCATCTGCTGTGATCTCCTGTATATTGGAGAACATTATATCTGAAGTTGGGTGCTTCTGTACTTTACTCAATAACCTGTACTTGGCTGAAGCACATCTGAATGCACTGGGAGATGGGAAATCCTCTCCTTCTTTTGCGGTTTGTTGCACCAGTAAGTTACTGTGATAGTAAAAATATATGCCTTGCTTCTCTTTTGAATTTAGTTGATTACAGCTTCCAGTCATTGGTTCTTGATCACCTCTTCATTGAAGAACTTCTCAAAACCCAGGTTTATTTTTCTGTGCAGAGGTACTTGTATTCTACATAATCAACTCGTCTCTCAGTTGTCTTCTCGTTACATTGCCAGATTACTCTTCCTTAGTGTCTAGGCAAAAAGCCTTCCTTTCATCCCATCAATGTTATTCTTTTTTTCTCTTTTTCAGTTTTCAGTATTCTTTTTAAAAAGTGGAGACCCTAGCAGATAAAAGGCACTGATGTTCAGACTCTATAATGAAGATACGGTTATCTCTTAACCATCTTTTACTACCTGGCTCTCTCCACAGTGACAGAGGGTAATACAGAAGAGTAGTGGACATTGGAAAGACTGAAGTGTATTTTCTTTTTTCCATCTCTTTCTTCCCCCAAAACGGAAGAACTATTGTGGTGATACATTCTGTTAAATGAAGATATCTTACAGCCATATGGATCATTCCTCTTTCTCCTAGTAAGGTTAAAACATGCTTATGTGTGATCAGGGCTGTAAGTTTTTATAGGTGATGACTGCAGAATGCATCTGTTGGTTCAGCACACCCTTAACAAATGGCTTGCACCTTCATAAACTACTTGTTTAAGGAAATTGAGAGGTTGTATATGCTCTGTACTGCTGCATTTGTTAAGCTTGCCAGTTATCTCACATTAGGGCCCCAGTGCATGCAACAGAAACGAAATCTGCATCCAGCTTTATGGATGCCAAATTAACAAAAATATTTTGAAAGTATCATTACACAAAACTGATCTAATACATTTTAAGACTCCTTATTTGAGAGAAATAAATCTCTGATTTGACCGCAAGGGTAGAAATGTCTTGCAATTTGCTACCCATTTTGACCATCAATTAAGTCACTGAGGAAGCTATTGGGAAATAGTAAAGGTATGCTTGTATATGCTTGACATGTTTGGTATAAGTGGTTTTACCAGGTTAGTAACCCAGAATTTATTCCCTACCATGTCCATCACAGCTTTGAACTTTCTGTATTGCTAAGTGAATAACCTACTTCTTTGATCTAAAATTAGTGTGTGAAGCTCCATTTTTAAAATGTTTCCAAGTGCATCCACTTTTGCACCCATGCTACTTGCTTTCATTATACAACAAGGGTGATTGTTTCTCCATTTAGAAGAGAACTTACTGGGGTTTAAATTATTTTCCTGTACATTCATCCAGAGGGAGAATGTAAGTAGTTTGTTAGGGTTTAGGAGTACAAGTTCCCCTGACTTTTCAAATAGTATTCGTACACTTAAGAGTCCCACTATGCAGATGAGAGACCAGAATTTAATCTTTGTGGTTCTTGTTCATTAGGATGTAATTCATTGTGGTATGTGGGAAAACCCAGGGGAGACACAAATTCTTACAAAAAAAATTATTTGGCTCTCTAAGGAAGCCCATGTGAGACGCTGCTTTCAGCAACATCAAAATGTTACTGCACATACCAGACTTCTTCATTCATGCTGCCAAAGGAATAATAGGATTACCCTGCTTTGTTTTTCTTTTTTATCCTGGCATTAAATAAACTGAAACTTGAGGTGAGAGTCTCTGGAAAATAAGGGCAGTTGAAAAAGAGTTCATTGTCCTTTTATTTTTACTCTTCTTAGGTGTTCACTGGCAAGTTCAGGTTTATCCAGAGAACCATGGCAGAAGGTGGATTTGATCCTTGTGAATGCATTTGCTCGCATGAACATGCAATGAGAAGACTGATTAATCTGGTAAGGATAACATGAGGATATTTGGAAAGGTGGTTATTCAGACATTACTTCAGCTCTTGCAGATTTGCAGTGACTGATGCTTTTGATTCTGCTTATTCAGTTGTGTGTACAGTTGGACTCTGTGTATCTGACTTTCTGATGAGCTTTTGAATAGTTAGTACAAATGATAGCTTTCTGTGTATTTCCCAAGGCTGCATTTTGACGCTGTTGACAGTGTTTCTATGGAAATGTTTCTTAGTAACCCTTTTTTAGTCTGCATAAAACCAAAACTACCCTGCAAACTCCTTGAATTCAAGGTAATATCTATCACACATACAGTGCTATTACGTATAGGTCAAGGTAACAATATCTAAATTTTTAAAACTAACCTTGAAAAATTTCTGAGGTTGAGAATCCAGTGACTTTTGAGTTCTGTTTCTTGCTGTGCTGTTGATATGGTTGAGCATCTTCAAGTAAGTCATTACATTGCTGTAACTGACCTGTAAAATAGTAAAGATTCTTTGCTTCCGTATGGAAGTTAGTTCATTGTCCATTGAAGAAAAGCTACAAAGCACTGTTTTTTTCCTAAGTAAAAATATATACATTAAAAAAATAACTTTAACAATTGTGAACTGCAAGCAATTAGGTGAACTTGATTACAATTCTAATTTGGGTAAACTGTTTTTTAAGATCACATTTTACATCAGCTTCAGTTGATGTACTTCCCCATGTTAATTTTCATAAATTTGATTTTATACCATTTTCTTTCTTAAGGCCTAAATTAATATCTTTTTAAGTTACTGAGGACATCAACTGTTCAAGGCAGTATGTGTGAAGAGCATCCTTTCTAGGAGCAGGCCCTTTTCCAAGAGGTTTCTTATTAGTATTTTAGGGAGGTTATTAGGAAAATGTGGCATCCACTGACTGATGCTAACAATAGTGGTAATGTTCAAGTCCCCAGTGTATGTATGTCTGGGAGTAAGGAATCAATTTGTGTGCTTGACCTTAAAATAAAACCACTTCTATGTGCATATATCCGCAAAAGAACAAACTTGTTTCAAACAGCACTTTGCAAGAAGTATTTATAGCTTGTTCTTGCAAATGTGTGGGTTGTACTCACACAGCCCTGCTTCACCCTGAACATAAAATCCTGAGTGTCCACACTGTGTTGGCATTGGAGTGCATCATTACACTATCTCATCTAGAGTGCCAGGGGAAGAACCTAAAGTGAGGCAGATGCTGTACCTGTGTGTGCTCTCTGGGAGCTTGGCTGGCACCATTTTGCGAAGTGACTGCTCAGAATAAGAAGAGTTCACCGCGCGTGCCTGTAATGCAGCAGCACAGAACCTGTGCCATAGTGGTCTCGCATTGCACCCCTGGGCCTGTGCATACAGAATGCCTCCCCAGAAACACACAGGCCACACTGGGAGCCAAAATGCCCCAGACCAGGTTCTCATGGTGGGAGGGCTACATTAGTGCCTACGGCAGAAGGCAAAATGATCCCCCACAAGGGCAAGAGAAGTGACCAATGCTTGTTATCTCACAGACCATGGGACCCTTGGGCTAAGCATCAAAGCCGGAGCTGCCAAGCAGCCGACATCATGTAGTGGCTGCCTGCACCAAAGTCCAAAATGACACCAGACAAATAGAGCATGTTTGCATAGCCAATTTCACGTGCTTTATGGGCCTAATACTATTTCACTTTGGTAGTTCCCAAGCGTGGTGCAGTCAGTGCTCTCCTGGTACTCACAAGTAGAAATAGATTCACTTACTACTGAACAAGCAATAGGCTTGTTTGGGATATGGAGGTGCAAGAAATGAAAGGGATGTGTGCCTGTTTGCTGGTATTACTAGAATTGTTCAGGGTGGAAGGGGCTTCAGGAAGCTGTCTAGGCCAACCTCTTGCTCAAAGCAGGGTCAACAGTGAATTCATACCAGGTCATTCAGGACTTTTATTCTAGCTGAGTCTTGAAAACCTTCAAGGATAGCAATTCCATGGCCTCTTGGGACAATCTTCTCCAATATTTGACAATCTTTGTGGTAGAGAATTTTTTCCATCCACTGCTTTAGTTGAATGTATCATACCTTCTGCCATACAGTGCTGTAAAGAGACTGTCTCCATCCTCTCAGTAACCTCCCTGTAAGTAGTGGGGGGTTTCTGATAAATCTCTTCTCTGAGCGGAGCACTCCAGCCCCTAGTAAGCCCTACTGAATTCACTTCAATATGTCAATATGTCTTGTGCAGGAGAGCTCAAGTCTGGATGCAGTATTCCAGATATGGGTTTCAAGTGCTGAGTACAGGAGTGTAATCGCATCCTTCAGTCTACTTATGCACTGTTTAAAGGTCAGTGTTGTTGGCACAAGGGCATAGAAAATTGAGGCTTCTGTGGAGCCTTTACATCAGGGCCCAGCCATCCTAGCTCATGCTTCCCAGTTCAAAACACAATTTCACAATCTTCTGAGCTCTCCCTGCTACCCCCATATGGATGATCATATGCATGCTCTTTCACAGTAAGTGTTTTCCTCTTGTCTTCAATGTGACATTTGTGCTGTATCCCACAGTTGTGTTGATTCTGGACCGTGAGGCTTCTGGGCACATGCTAAACTGATGACAAAGGAAACCCCAGGACCAAGTTCCAGGAAGTTGGGAGGGAGAAAGAAGGGGGTGTGATGCCTACCCTTTCCTCTGAGGCTCGTCAGATACAGATCTGGACCAGTATGGTTCAGACTTTTGATCCCCATGCAGCATTTTTTAATCTTTTCCTTTTTTTGATAGAAGATACTGACAGGCAATGGAACTGATCAGCCAGTTCTTTTCATGTTGTGGCTGGAGGATTCTAGGTATGAATGATGCAAGCTGTGTCCAAAGTCAGAAGTGCCACAAAGGTCTGAGAGATTTTGTTCCTGGGCTGCTCCATACAGTGTAAGGTGGGTGCAGACGGGTCACCTGGAGCCGCACTAGTTCCTGCACTGTGAATGTAAACAGAGCACATCATAGGTGCACGCTCTTGGGTAGTCACCAAGACCAGTCTAATAGTGTTCCTGTGTAATTCCAGGAATGGAATTTATTGCTCAGTGGCCAGCTTCCTAAAAGATCATACCAATTAGCACTGGAAGTTGTGAGGAGTAAGGGGAAATGCCAGATTTCATCTCTTCTAAAAAGCAAAACAGATGCTCCTAAATATTTATAAGAGCAAATCACTAGCTGCAATAATTCAGCAGAATCTAGAAAAGAGAAGTCTCAAAAGTCTCAGTCAGCATCCAGACTATCCTCAAGTAACCTGTTATATGATTTTAGCAGGAAGCTTCACTATTTCATCTGTGATTTCTATGCTTCAGTAAGAGTTTGCTTTCTAAGCTGAAGTTTTCACTCAATCTTACACAACATAAACAAACAGGAGTTTTACTATTTGTTTTAAAAGGAACCCTTGAATATCAGTTCTCAAATTTACTGAACCGTACAGATCTTAATGGAGACTGGGAGCCCACTACCTCTAAAAGCTGGATCCTCAAAACCTTTACTCCAAAACCATTGTGATACAAGAAAAGCAATCCATAGTTGTTCAGCCTGTGAGGATATGTGCGTGTGTATGTGGATATCCAAACATGCTGTGCACACAGAATGGTTCCCTATACCTACTTAATAGTTTTGTTGTGGTTTTTTTTCTTCTTAATTCATAATACCATGAAGATTTTACAGAAGTGGACTGTATATCTAGAATGGCATGGTATTTTTTAAAGATTCTTTTGCTGCTTATGAGGTTAACTGGGAGATATTGTTCGTACTCACAGTTCTTAGAACTTATATATACATACTTAAGCAGCATTAAATTCTCTCATGCTGAATGTTCTATCATTTTACTGAAGTGGATTTTTCAGGGTTCTCCTTGGTGTCAAAACATGAAAATTTCACCCATGGAAACTTCTGTAGTATGGCCACTGTAAATAATAAGCAAATATTGTGATTTCCAAATATTCCTGGGAAACAACAGAAATCTGAAGTCTTTGGCTTTAACTTCATAAATATAATTTCAAGTGTGTAATACCCGTGGAAACATCTGTTAGGATTTGTTGCTGTTGTGTAACAATTTGACTATTGTATGTTGGGCTTACTATTTACTCCATGGGATAGCAGATAATTGGTAACTTCCATAAGAGGAAGTAAGCATAAAAGGAAAATATCACAAGACTTTCCATCCTCTGCAGATACCCAAGAGTTGTCAAAAGACAATGGCAGGTCTGTTAGCTTGTATGACTTTTTCTCCTTCTCAGTGTCTTCTATCTGCAAAACTTATTTTGACAAGAACAGCCAGAGTTCAAGAATGAAGAGCAACAAACAACATAAAGTACGTTAATGGGGAGCTCTGTCAAACAAGAGGACAGCTGTTTGAAAGAGTCACAGTGAAAGACTTTCCGTGGTATCCACAGGAAATGGCGCCTTTTTTAGTTGTGGCAGAAAATAGCAAATCTCCAGATAAGAATGATGGTATATTTAAACCTTTTTATTTCTCTTTTTTTCACTTCTTCTGTAAAATAAAAATCTTTATTTTACTCCTCTGGACTTCCATGTTTTCTGAGTAAGCATGGCTGATCCATGGAGTATCTTAGTTCGAGGCTCAGCTCAAGTCTGAAAACTAAACTGAAAACTCTGTGTATCTGATGGAGGGGGATAATCAAATATAGAGCACCTTCCATGAAGCCTGAGACTATTTCTGTGACCACTTAGGGTGGCCAGAAATATCAAAGCAAGCCAGTAACACACATAGCTTTGTATGATGTAAGCATCCTTTTTTTCTCCCCCTTTGATACAGTATTATTTGCTTTACAGAAATGGTGACTTCAGAATTCTCTCACAGCAGTTTCTCTGAAAATGAGCAGTATGTTCTTAAACCAAAGCATTCCTAATTGTGTAATACAAAAGGACGCATTTTGATGAACTGCCAGCAGTTCTACTGTAGAGATTTAATGGCCTTACAAACCTCTGTGGGAATTACAACCTTGTGTTTTGTTCTTCTGTAGCTAATTGCAAAGTAATGGCCCGTGTCTAGTTATGTTTCTGTATCAGAAGTCTTGAATGTCTCAGAAACTCTGGGGGATACAAAACCAAGCATTGTTTATTTCAATCTCTCTTCTCTTTTGAGGTGTCATTAGATCTTTTATAGCAAAAGTTGCAAATTCTCAAGCTATTTCAACACAGTTGCTTCAAACACTCTTTTGTCAACCAAGTTTCCACATAATTCTCTTGGCCAGGTCATTTTCGAGTCTTACTGTTATAAACTGGCATAGTCTGAAATAGAATCCAGCACAGCCATGGATCTTGGCTGAGGGCGACTTTGTGCAAACAGCACAGAATAAACACAGATGACTAAAATAGATCAGCGTTGTGTGCCACAAATGGTTGAAAAGCTCTCAAGATGCCAGCACAGCTAAGCCCAACTTAAATAGTCCTTCAGGCAACCAGCAGAAGTGAGTCAAGCTCACTTTTGGCCTTCTACTGAAAGCACAGCAGAGCTATACTGAATGCATTTGTGATAAATTAAAGTGACCTTCTGAATATGCTTCTCAAGACTTCTTATGTGTTTCATTCGCCTTCTATTTTTTTTTAATAGCAGTTGCTATTGCTTCTCTAGCCATTCTTAGCCAACCACCCCAAGAGCAGGAAGTTGCATTTTGCCCTCATTTGCCCCTTTATTTTCCTTGGTGTTCAAGCTGGTTCAAAAAGGACCTTTCCAAACAGCTGAACTTTAGGTTGCTCATTAGGGCAAAATTATAAAACAGTCATGCAATTGTAGAAAAGTGAGGGAAGTGTGGAAAAGTGGGATCTGTGTGATATTGAGGTGAAACAGGAGAAATGAGAAAATAAAGGGAAGAATTTTTTCTTTCCCAAATCAGGGCTGCTGTTTGCACAGTGGTCTGACTTGTTTATCTGCTGCATCTTCCTCCATAAAATTTCATGTCTTTCAGTATAAAAGTTAATGTTCTTCCTCGGTCGTAACTGGCTGATGGTTATGCTTCTTAAAAGTTGGTTTGTAATCTAGTAATATTATTCTGAAAGGTACCAACCATCCTTCTCTCTCATATGCCATGAGAAAAAATGACATTTCACCTCACAGGACCAAACTCCGGATTTTTATCGCAGACTGTTATTGTGTCATCATATGAATAATCATTTACGTTATTGTAATTCTGCAAATGATGATAAAAAATGTAGGAGTGGGGAAGGCAGTGTTCACTTTTTTCTTGTTTGCTCCTATAAGAGAAACTAATGTTGTTTAAGACACAATTCAATTCCATCAGTATGTTCCTCTTTCCCTTATTTTTCTTGGATTTCTCTTGGCCAGCTTGTAGCAGAATAATGCATGTAGGTGTCATTTTTTGCATCTTTAAATCTGAACTGTACAGATAACGCTACAATTCAATTTGCAACCTGGCTTGTATTCAGGACTGGCCTGACTACCACAGCAATTTATTTATGTTGTTTACTGAATCGTTTGTATACTTTGGACAGAACAGACATGATTGCCAGCAAGGCTTAAACAATGATTTCATTACCCAGAAGCATGAGAACACAATCGGGAGTGTGCCATAGTGCTGTCATCTTCTGGCATCATTCAAGAGAAAAAGCAGAGCTTACAATTGGTCTAAAGTGAAAAAAATTTATTTTCACAAGTGATGATATTTTGCCCTTGTTATCACATAACATTTTCTATCAACAGTCTATGATTCCATTTTAAATTTACTTTTAGGTATTTAGGTATTAATCCTTGCTTTCCTACTTATCTATCCTTTTCTTTTCATTGCCACTATTATCCATTTCTGCTCTCTTATCTCTATACCTAACTTACCTGTTTCTTTCACACATCTCTCTCGGCTTTCTTCCATCACAATTTCTTGTATGGAGGTCTTTCCCTGACCTGGCTCATGAACTCATTAATTTTTCATTCATGTCTTTTCTGAGGACTTACTTCTGCATTGAGCTGTCTCAAAAGTTACTCTAAAGGGCAATATTTTAATTATCCCTATATAAATAATTTACTTTCATCTCATCTGCCATTCACACAAGACTTCATTGATTATTGCACTGTGTTGCTGCCGCTAGTCCTGTTCTTCTTGTTTTGCTACCTCTTTATTGCACCATTTCTGGTGCTGGAAAGTGCTTTTGGGATTATGCCATTATTTCTTCTGAAAAATGACAAACTGGTGACCTGGCTGATCATTGGTATCTTTCTGCTATTTGCATGCTTTGTTGTCTTTTTTTTTTTTTTTTTTTGTCTTTTTAACTTTTAATAATACATTTAAGTCTTAAAAAGAAAAAGTGTTCATACTGGACAGAACTCTTAATCTGGTTTTAGACAAGATGCTATTTACTTGAATTGAAAAAATAAAAAAGAAGTCTGAGCAGAGACTGGGACCAGCCCCAGGATTTGTGAGACTGTTGGACTCTGGGGTAGCAAATCCTGAAAACTCCTCTGAAGAGGAAGCAAGGGAATTGACAGAAGAACGAGTTACTGTGGAGGTAGGCAGAAGTCTGAATTTCCTTCTTCACAGTAGCTATCTGTGATGAGCAGTAAATGCAAAGTAGCTTAACATCTTTCATGGGAAGGCTGAAACGATCCCAGTGGCTGAGGTCACTGCATTGGAAAAACAAGTTCTCTGTTTAGCTAGATGAAGCTGTTTCACAGGGCTTACTATTTCACTTGGACTTCAGTGATTTTGTGGAGCAGCTAACATGCAGTTAAAGTTCACGCCCTGTTTTCACCACACAGTGGTATGTTTGTGTGCCCACAGTGGGTTTGCACAGGAAAAAATAGAGACTTTACTTAATATAGTGACTTCACAAAGAAAGATTCCAGAGGGCAATAGCAGCGTTCCTTTACTGTGACTGTTTGCATTTTGGCCACAGCTGGGATTGTGAAAAGTGGTGGCTGTCATTGCTAAAAACTGCAGGCTTCTGTCAGAACATGGCATCTGTTGTAAGAGTAGCAGCAGAACATGGTCAGGTTTCGGGTATGCTTGATGGGTCGATAGTGTTGATCCACAAGATGGCATGTTAAAACTGTACTAAAGTGTCAAAGGAGCAGGATCTCAACACTGTTAGTGTGAACTGGGGCTAAAAGCTGTGTCTATTGGAACTAGCAGCCATTTGAAATGTTCTATTTTTATTTTTGCAGTGCAAAGTGTGAGCATTGTGGGGAAAGAGTGAAGAAAAAACCCTTTTCTCTTACCACTGGAAGTAACTCGGTTTCTTTTTTTCTTGGCATTGTGTTGGGTTTACATTCAAAATACGCCAGTAAGTGGACCCTGATTAGCTCTAATTCAGGCACTGGCGCTTCCTGCTTCCAAGAACTTATGAAGGGCTTCATAGAAACCAAGTATTCATATTGACCATGAGTTCTTGTGGTTTGGGATTATTAATTTAAATTATTTTAACTTAAGCTATTCAAGGGTTTAAATGTGCTTGGAGGGAATTAAAAGTTCATGATTGTATTTTAAATTACGTGCTTTTATAATTAGTATTTTTACTGATATTGCCTATAAGTTTGCACTGTATTAAAACTGAACATTTTTGAGCCTTCTTAGCTCTCTTTTAGCTTTCATGATGTTTGCAGTTTGTGTTTACTTCATTTTGGACAATAAAAGATAAATTAGTTAATTTTTTGGCTCACATGCACTAAGCCATTTACTGTGTTTGGATGACAAAACTGCACAGAGAATGTTAAAATTCAAATATAATCCTCTTCATTTAAATGGAAGAAAATAATAATTTCTATAAATATTTAGTTTTGCAACATTTTTCACTCTCTTTTGTTAAATAAGCCCCAATGTTTCACGCATCGAATTTCTGTGTTCTTCTTAAGGGCCTGTTCCAGAATATATTGAAAAACATGAAAAGGCTGTTGCTGTTAGTAGGTGTCAGATCAGGCAGTCAACTATTAATCTTCCACTAAATTCACGTTTTTGACAGCACAAGGATCTCAGAAAAATTAATAAACCCAAATTCACAATTAATAATGTTGCCTCTAAGTATGTAAGAGCCAACGTATTCTAATCTCTATTGAGATTTTTCTCATCAGCTCTGTCCCCATTCTGAAAAATATTGAGTGTATTTGAAAAGTCTTTCTGAGGGTTTCATTGGGAAGAGGACAGGTCTAGTTCAACTTCTTACTATTATTCCACAAACTTTCATCCAAACTCCCCCTTCACATTGGAATAGAAAATCTGAAAGCAAAGGTCTGTTTATTTCGAGTCCCTGATAATTGCTCCTTTTTCCATTACCTGACAATAGAAATGTCTCACATTCAGGGTTTTTCCAACAGTTGCCATGTCCCTTAAGGGTGTAGTTATCAAGAAAGAGCTAATTGGTAGAAGCAGCATTCTTGTTTCAGCAAAATGCAGTACCTTTCCCAACCATCCAACTTAGGTGAGCGTTTCATACATGTGCCGGGATCATTTCTCATCTTTTGACTAATTGAGTGATGACAAGGGATCAGATTTCTATTGGGTCTCAGAGTTATGAACTAGTTCATCCGTGTGAATTGAGAAAAACCTGTTTCTACTGCTGCTCATTTTCCGCCAGCTGCCATGTTTCATCCCAAGAGAACAATATGTAGCCTGTCACTGAGGTGTTAAAAAGAGATTTGTTACACGGCTCCATGGCTTACAGAGCTGTCCTAGGGCTTCTCTGCTCATGGACTACTGAGATGTTGCATGTGCATGTAGTCAGGAGGGGAGGTGAGCATGAGGAGATATTTGAGTGTGGTTTTTATCATGCAGTCTATGTCATCTTAAAACCTATTTGAGTCTTTGAGTGGCCCTGTTCTGACCAAATCTTCTCCAGCCCAAGTAGTTTTTATTGAAAAAAATTATATTGCCTGCAATAGTTGAGAAATGTTTCTGATAAATATTTCTGAGTAATACTTGTCTTGCTGGATATGAGTATAGTAGAGAATATGAAGTGTAATATTTTTAGGTGGGATCTTTAAATCTGCATGATTACATTGTTATGTCTTGTTTTCAATTTGGAGGAATTTTATACAAATTATAAAATATGCAGGGTTTATACTGTTCTCTTGTGACTGTTTCACATCATTTGATGTTTCTAAACCTATCTTGTACAGTGAGTTTCTAAATCCCCATTAAAAAAGTGGCATATTTGTTGTCCAAGCCCTTCGGAAAGCACAGCCACATTATCAGACAAAGTGGAGATGGTTATCAACTTTGTAAAGGTTCCTCTGTAGATGGTTCCTCCATACATAAGCAGACTTCTTTCCATATTGGCAGAATATAATCTAATACAAGCATTTTTCTTCAGCAGAGGTTTGTAGATCAACTCATAATGGTATTTTTCTTAAGATTGCTTGCTTACTGTGAGATTTCTGTCATTGATGTTTCCAGCAGTACTTTTCATTCTAAGGTCTTGGAGCCTGTCCTGTCTTTTGAGAAGTAACCAAGGATGCGTGTAGGATAAAACTCAGTATCTGAGTGTACCCTCTGGGCACACAGAATCTTTAGGATTTAATACATACTGTGTCTTAATTCAGGTGGCTTCTTACAGTCTGTAGGCTCTTCATGAAGAAATGGTCAAGGTAATGGTAACTGATAAAGCACAGTGTGATCATGGTCATGGCCAAGACCACTCTTCAAGAAAGGCATAGCTGTAGCCAGAATACCTTTCTGTTCTTACTAAACAAGCTTCTCTGGTGGTTAACATAACCATATCAATCAAAGCTGAAGCTCTGCAATTTTTTTTGCTGTGGTAGCAGTGGAAGCCCATCTGGTAGGCAGGTGAATGTTAACAGCAACACAAAGTACAGGCACCACTTTTGAGTTGGCTTTTATAGAAATCGCATGGTTTTGAAAAGTTGTATTTGGACAGAGAGTAACACGTAGAATGGGAGATAGCTGGTATTGTGGGTAGAACACCCCATGGCAGGGTTGCCTGTCTTGAGCAAACTAGATAAGCTGTGTGAGTACAAGCCATCCTAGGGAGAGAGGGATAATGCGATGTTTATATGTTTCTGATCATATACCTATTGCCCCTTTTAGTTTTGGGCAACATTCTGTGTTGAAGAATACCTGTAAACTGTGTTACACAAAGTAAGGATTATAAACTAAGCCCTTTCCAGAATTAAACCTTTATGCAAACAGAAGATAATTATGTTGCTGATCTCTTTAAAATGTGAGTATAGTGATATCCAGTTTCCCCAGTTAAAGTATCTCTCAGTGTCAGATATTCTAAATTGGTACTATTGCTAACATAAAACCTCCTCGTTGAGAATTACTTCCGAAGTTTGAAAATAAAATGAGCTTTTACTTTTATATAAGGAGGACAGAAAATATGCATAGTTTGATAGATTTTTTTTTTTATTCTTTTTTAATAGGGTAAGTAGAAGTCTTCTGTTTGAATTTTCCCTGCTGATGATTTTAACTATAGAAATAGCTGAAAGGTTAAATCCAGCCTTCCCAGTACTTCCTAAGGAACTTCTTTGTAGTCTCAGTAAATTTGCTAGCATATTAACAAAAATTAATGTGATCAATCTCCAATTACATATTTTTTTCTTTCTTGAGTGTGTGAGTCATTGAAAATCATGTATCATTACATGATAAAGGTATGGACTTAGACTTTTCCAAATGTCTTCCTCGTTTGGTTATTCCTCTGTTTCCTTGATGTGCTTTGCATAACAGTATGATTAGATACAGCAAATCAGTTATGCCAATACAAAGGGAAATTGAGTTTGTAGAAATTATTCATGTATTTATTTCATAAGAAACACCATCTTTTCTTCTTTTTTACATTTGTATATTTACACTAATAATAAACAGATTTGCCTGCTGTGACAAAAAGTATTGGGATTTGTGACACTACTGTGACATAAAACTTGTCAAAACACAAATATCATTTCTATCCAAGGCACTGTAGCAATTCTGTACTTTAATTGTTAAGCTGCATGGTTTACCTACCTACGCAGAGGATAGAACCTATTTCCATAATGCAGCAGATTAAATCCCATCCATTTACCTCTCTGTGCCTGATAAAGAATGTGATATTTGTCTTTCCTTTTTGACTCTGTCATCTGTAAAATACTGATTTGCAGGTTGCAGTGTTGACTTTTCTTGCCATTAGCAAGCTTACCTAGCCTGTAAATGCAAATAGTCATTACAGTTGTTAAAAGCATTTTAAATTTTACCCATCAGTAGAGAGAAAAGAAACCAGTAAAATACATATTAAAATCTGCTTTTTGAAAAGAGATCTTCAGTGGGAAAAATAATAAGTGCTAAGTTTAAATACGAAATTTTAATTCAGCCTCTCTGTGCATAAACGTTATCACAGTCTGATCATTTATTGTTACGTAATTACAGAGTATTTTAATGTTACTTGATCTAGGTAATAGTAGTAATGCCTATCTGTTATAAATCCCAAAATGTGTGTAGAGGGTATATCTGTATATAACAATGTCTGTATCACTATAGAGTTTAAACTTGAATTTTAAAAGGCATTCAGTGGTTGCAACCTGCGTGGAAGCAATAACACTTTGGTCAGGTGACTTAAGGGTTATGTAAACAGCATTCAGAAACTGACTTCACACACCATAAACTAAGTGCGATGCAGTGAAGGATCAGTTGTAATCTTCCTTATCTTGAACTTGTGCTCTGACATAATACTAAATCATGGCTTTGGTGAAAGCTGACCGAGTCTCATTACTAACTGTCGTGCCTGTCTTTTTCTCTCTTTCAGCTGAGACAATCCCAGTCATACTGCACAGACACAGAATGCCTTCAGGAATGTGAGTAACTATTGAGATCAGGAGCATGGAAGTAAAATAAACAGTAATTAAAATACAGTCTGACCGGTATTTAAAATGCAGCAGTTGATTTAATGTTATAGGAACATATTACATTAAATCAAATACTACAGTACTAAAATTATTACGTGGGGGAGGTAATTTCTGAGAATCTGTGATGCAGGTGAACATTCTACATTGGAAGCATTGTATGGAAGCAGCAATAGTGATGAGGCCGGAGGTATCAATACACCAGCATGACCACTGATCGGGCCCCAAGCACTACTAAATCTTACCATTAGCCTCCAAATAGGATGATTTCATTTTTTCCCTAAGGAGAAAACTTGGAGGGGCCTGTATTTGCCCTCCTTACAGTCATAGCAGCCTAACCACAGGAGACTGGATATTCAGCACAAACAGTGACACGTACACATGTTCACAACTGGGGCTGAGTGACCTGCCATCAATACTGTGAACCCTCTACTCCACTGTGAGGGAGAGGAGATTCCCCACCAGCTCTGACTGGTGAGTTGACATACAGCATGCCAACATTTCTGTTGACTTGGTGGCTGTGTAGTTAGTGAAGCAGAGCACTGATGTGTACATTTCTTGTAATTTGCCATGAAATACATCAAAAAAACTCTCCTAAGAGTGAGCATTTACTAAGACAAACGTTACCAGCATCTGCAGGGAAGCGTAGCTGTGCAGAGGTTATGCAGTAATGTAAGCTTGCCCTGGAGTGCTCTGTTTACACTTCTCATGGTCTAGGGGGAACGTTGCCAAATGCTTATAAATAAAAATGAAGTATCTATCTCTGTTTTTCCTATATTGCTTTACCAATTGAGCATATGAACTCACTCAATTAGCCTGCATTAGGACTACTGTAACGCTCAGAGGGAGGAGGGAGCACCTGAGCAGTGTTTGGGGAAGCAACAGCAGCTGGTGCTTGTGTCTTCTACAGGTCTAGGAGCAGTGCAGTCAAGGTTTCTAGGGTCTTTGGTAGAGAGCATGCCTTTGTTCACTCTCATGTTCCTCCCTCTTCACTCCCCAGTAAAACCTGTTTAAGGTTGAGCATCTAGCTTGGCCTTGCACTAAGACTTCCCAGTGTGAAACAGTCCCATATTCATTGCCAGACTGGGTTGAAGGAGAAAAGCTATGAGCTTTCCCACATAAACCCTGAAAAAAAGAGAGTGGTGCGCACATATGCCATACAGTGCTGCTGGCTTTACTCTTTGTTTGTGGGCTTTCCAAGTTACGCTGTGTATCTGTGACTTCTAGCACCCTTCCTCTCCCAAATGCACCTTTCCTGGGGCAGACTTCCTGGACTCCCAAGCATTAGACTTCTGTGTCTGGGTTGTTCTTTTTATTTGGTGGTGTTTTTGTGGAGGGTTTGTTTATTTGTTTGTTCACTCACAGGCGTGTAGAGAGGCAAAGAGGCAGGTAACAGGAGGCAGAATATTTTCTGTGTCAGAAATAGGCACAGACTGGCTGTGCAGTTTTCTGAGCTTTAGTCCGCAGTCAAAACCAAGTGATGGTAGGTCATTCTGCTCAAGCCTTGGGAGTCTTCATCATCAACATTTATGAAACTCTTAGGCTAACGACTGTATAAATGAGTGAGTTCTGTTATGTGTGGGCACAAAGCTTGTGGGATGTCTTTCATGCTACCAAGCTATAGTACGGTGGGGATGTCAATGGTTTGTGGCAAATAGCTTTCCATCCTGAAAGAGATCCTTGCGATAACTGTCTGTGCAGATGCAAGCAATTTGGCAGCAATTGTTCCAAACCAGTGGTTTGTTTCAAAAACCAAAGCAAAAATTATAGAGTAAATCCTCTCCTATGCTATTATATTGCCTTAAATTTAGTTCCAGCAAAGGTATTTTTCTGCTGATGCAATGACACTGACTGCCTATTTGTCAGATTATTTTGTGATGCTTCTGTGATTCTGTGCTTGGGCGAACATGAACTCTGTAAGACTCTCAGGATTCAAAGGCAAAAATAAACAGGCTGAGCCTGGAGAAGCTTCTAGAGATGTTTTCAGAGGCAGATTAAAACAGTTCTGGGCCAGTCCTCTGTCCATTGCTTCATCCTGTTCTGATGAGCTTATGTTTGAGGTGGGTCTCCTCTTCCTTAGGTCCCACAGCTTCATTTCCTGTTACTCTCTGACTTTGATTCCTTATTTCAGGACCTAAACATGAAGAATCTTGTTTCACTACCACCCATTTGCTCATTCCCAGGATTTCATCTTCCATCTGGGAGCACAGCTGGGAATGTTGTCATACACAAATTCTTAAGTTGCAGGGTTGTGGAATAACTGATATATGTGGTGTTGCTTTGAGAGGCATCAGGGCTGTGGTTCAATCAGTGTCACAGCAGCGTCATGTGTTACGCTATTGCTACCAGCTGGATGTTCTCAGAAACACCCTGCTTTGAGTCTTCCTGAGCACAGTTTGTTTTTTCAACCCTTCATTTCAGATCTCTGTAGATTTTTAGATCCAGATCAAAGCAGTAACTCCAAGGCTCCCCCATTCACATTTTCGTGTTATTAGCTCTAAATTCTTATTTATCGTTGCTGGCACCATTATATTGCAGTGGCTACCCTGCAGAGAGTTTCCTGCCATGGTCAGAACCAGTGCTTCTGGATTTGTACTCCACGATCCAGGAGGATATTAGCAGCACTTCAGAGAGCATTTGGGCACTCTGCTTGATGGCTTTTTCTCTGCTGATTTTCTGCTGTCCAAATATCTGCTGTGATGATAAAGCATGTATCAGAGTCTGATGACTGTTTCCTCCATTCCAGTGGGTGCCTTGGAGAAAACAGGCTGCAGGTTTTGAATATGCAACACATTTAATATTCTGTTGGGATTGTTTCTGCTCAGGAAATCAGAAGATCTTACATCTTCCCCTGAAATGAGGAATAAGAGTGACAATTCTTTTCTGAATTCTGTCTAATGCAGGTGGGGCAGGGAAGGTTTCTCTGAAGTGTGTGGCAGTTGCAATATCAGCAGTTCATCCAGCCCAGAGAGGATCACAGTTGGTACTGAGCTGCTCTGATGGCTCGTGGCCCTTCGCAGCCAGCCTTCCGTGTCAAAGGAAATGAGGACTACTGCCTCGGTTTTTACTCTGTGTTCTAGCAATTCCCAGATGTTGTGACCTGGATTTACCACATTCATATTTTCAACACTATTCTCATGCTCTGCTAGCTGATAATATGGTCAGAGATGACTGTCTCAGATGTTGTCTATTCTACTTCCAAATTTTTGTGTATGAATACATATCTGTGATTCATCTTGAGCTGTACTCATCTAGGGGAGTCACAGCAGCCTGAAATGTCTGCCAGCTCTTCCCTCCCTTTTCTGGTAATTCCCTTCTCCCTTCCTCTGCTCAAGTCCTTTTTGGCTTTCTTCAGTTTCCTTATCCCTGCCTTTGAGAGTGTCAGCTTGCAGGGAAGGTCCCACAGGCTCTTTGTCTTCCCTCATGACTCATCTGTAAGATACTTCTCTTTGTACCGTTTTCTGCCTTTCTTCAGAGAACAGGCAAGGCTAAAAACACTGTAAAAAACAGGCAGCACAAGTCAGAGAGCATGCTCTTGCCTTTCCACATGCAAGTGTTGAACAGTAAAAAGCTGAAGATCCAAAAGGAGATATTTGTACCCTGAGAGGGCAGACAAAGAGCACCACACAGAATATAATTTTACAGTAAAAGAAATGCAGTCTTTCCTCTCTTTCTTTAGAGTACAACCTCACTCTGAATGAAAAGTAGCACTGCAAGAGAAGAACGAGGTTCAGGTGAGGAGTGTTTAACAAGGACATTTATTAATTTTAATATTGTATTCTTGAGATTTCAGTCACGAGGTGGTTGACCTTTAATCTTTAGAAATTATTTTACCAAACTCATCATTTTAACAGCTTTGACTGCCTTCGAGTAGAACATTAAATGAGGTGGCAAACATCTGTCACAGGAGATTCTCCCCCCCAACCCCTTCCCATTTCTCTCCAAGAGAAGACTAATTTATGTGACCTTGTCTGTGTTTCTATGGGAAAAAGCAAGTCAAAGAACTGTGTCTTGTACATGAGGCAACAGATAGGATTCACCAGTCGTTAGCTCCCATGGGAGTTCATGCCACAATCTCAGACCAGGTCCTCATAATGCTTTTTTCTGCCTGAAGGTAATTCAGCTATGGTGTGAAATAATTCCAAGTAACCACAGAGGCAGAACTGTTCAGAGGCTTCATTCAGAAGTGTGTGGGTATATAGGTATGCTGAGCCCAGGGGACCAGATGCTCTGAAAATAAAGACCTTGGGCTGGATTCCGTGTTGTGTGGGAAGGCAGGTTAGAGACTATAACTTTAATGCTACTTGGTGACTCAGGAATATGTACTGCTACATTCTGTACTAGTTGGTGTCTCCCAGGCACAGGAGATTAATAACCAGATCCATCCATCAAATGGGTGGTGGCAGGAACATTTATCTGTGAGGTCAGAACAGAACAATCTTATATCCATCTGGAAATACTAGAAAATATCACCCACAGGTTCTCTTAAAGGATAGCCTTTATTCTTCAAGGAATCAAAAACCCACTTCTCAATTACCTGCAAAATATCAATTCCAGGTAAAAGCACTGTGGCTGTGAACTCTCAAAATAAGATTTTTTTTATTCTGCCTATCAGCACAAATTCCATTCTGCGTGCTTTCAGATTCACTCAACTGTTCTTTACCCACAAGATGGTCTTAGCTGATTGTTTTCTAAGCTTAGTGATGGAGGTCTTTGAAGCAAAAGATTGTTGTCTTCTACATATTATTGCTCCCAGTAGCTGAAACAGCTTCTTTTCTGTTCTCTTGATTTGTGGTGCAAAGCTTTGAAAAGTGCGATTCTCCTTATTTATGTGATATTTTGCTTATGCTCATCTCCTTCTGTTGAGAGATTGAAGTAACAGATTCTGAAATATCTCACATCCTTATTAAAACACATGGTCATTTGTGAGAAATATGGGCTTAGCGGTTCTTGAAGAGTGTAAACAGTGTTGTGGCTGTTCTAGTATCTGGCATGCTTTGAGTAGGTAGTACAGGGCCAAGCTGATCCAGTGGTCAGCTGTTGTCTTGCTTAACTTAGTTTAGAACATGTTTCAGCTCATTTGGTTACATCTAAGCTGTATTAACAGTGCAGGCTGGAAGAAATTGTCTTGCACAAATGCGTGTGGTTTCCTTCTGTGGTTCCTTCTGCTCCCTTCCTTGACCTGCAGCATGAGCTGACCTAGCAACGTTTACTTATCCCAACTTTTGTTTAAGCACAGACCCTAAGTGCACTGTCCTTCAGCAAAAATTCCAGAAGGCAGTCTGACTAGTCCCTGGTTCTCTGCATTGTATGGGGGATCCAGCATAACAGGTGATAGGGATTTTCCATGTGCTGCTGAACATACGCACCAAAGCTGTCTTATGTGCTGCTGAAGGTAGTTTGAGACAGCTATTAATGTTGTCTGGAAGCCCCAGAATAAAGTAGTTCTTTTCATGCCAAATTATATGTTAGTTCACTGGATTGCATATATAAAGGTCATCCAAGATTTAAAATATGATGGTGATAACAGTGATATTTTCCCTCAACACAGTTGCAGGTCTAAACTCTCAGCTGCACAGTTCCATATGCTTTCTGAGTCAATTATATGTTAGTGTAATGAATTAAAAGATGAGCATTCTTATTTATTTTCTTTGTACCATACCTTCTCCTCAAAACCAGCACACTTTATTCACTCATATCCCCAAAAGAATTGTCACTTGCAATTGTATAAACTCCTATTCATATAATTCCTCTACATTAGCAACTTCTCAAGTTTTGAGAAGTCTGTATTTTGAACATTTGAAAGGCAAAAGCTGTATGGTGGTTTTGTTTGCTCATACATGTGAATGGTGGTTGTGCTGTCAGAAACATGAACTTCTGTAATGCTTTTTTCTTTGATGTTTTTGGGTGCATGTGATGTCAGTAAAGGACGTCAGTCAAACAGCCTCAACTCATGAAGAGTTCTCATGAACTCATGCTATTCACAGAACAGCAGTGTTGTGAATGTCGTATCCACAAGCTTCCACACAGCGCTCCTTTGCTGTGTTGAGAACAAACCATTTGCATGGAAGAGCCTCTGTTAAAAATGCTACCCAGTATGACAGTGGGGAGAGTGGTTCTTTGGTATCAGCATTAACCTTCAAGGAGATTACTCCAGCAGTTCACTGTGTGTATGTTACCTAGTGAACATTAAAGAACAACTTCCAGCTGATACTGAATCCAGACCTGACTCCATGATGAGATGATCCAAATGAGTTGGGACAACTGAAAAATCTGAATGATATGAGTGGCTCCAGAGTTTTACCAGATGTTAAAGTTTTCATCTTGAATAATAATATAGAACAGCTCTTCTCTTTCTGGAGTTATTCAGTATAGCTTTGTATTAATTGCTTTGTATTAATTGATCATCTATATCATGAATGAAGATGTTAGGTATTTAGATACTATTGTCAATGGAGCCACGGAAGTGCCATAGATGATTAACTACACATTGGCTTACACTTCAGCTTACAACATGAGTTACAGTTTGATTATTTGGAGTTATGCTTCAGAGGAGAAAAGTTGTTGTTTTCAGATCTGCAGGTATTGGCAAGAGGTTCTGGATCCAGAAAGACCAACCAGCTATGTCCGGTCCGAGGGGATTTTCTCATTTTTATTTCAATGTTTTGATGTCCCACCCATTCTGCATGGAAATTAGGTGTAAAAGTTTTATGTTGTATTCCTTGGCTTCACTTTTTTTCATGTGTCTCACCATCATTTTTTCCCCTCCTGACAGACAGATTTTCTTTGATGCTATCAGAAATACCACGTGACCTGGATGATCAGTCATGGAGATCTGGCATATTGTTCCAATAAACTCTCAAGAAATAACTTACTGTAGCCAACAAAATTATAACCATTAGCTTGCTTCCTTCTTGCTAGAATTAGTGTGTTCTCTGTGTGGGGCCTGACAATGGAGCCTAAACTTTCATCTCTTTAGTCTTATTCTCCGTTTCAAACAAATGAAAGGTTTTTGCCTCAAACAGGCAAAAAACAAACATACAGATGGGGGTTTTCCCACATAAAGACATTTTGCATCAGTTTTGATTTCTTAAAAATCAAGTTTGATTTCTTAAACACAAAATGTGTGTTTATCATCTCCAGTTCATTAGGAGTGTGAACTAAGAAATATGAATGGTATTTCTGAGTATTCCAGTGAAATCTTATAAAATAGATTCTTTTTTCAAAGGGATAAGAAATGTGATAAAAACCCGATGTAATACTAACCAAGAATTACTTGTCTGAAAGCCAAAAGGAAGGACTAATCGGAAAACTCAGTTGAAAAATATTTCAGGGCTTTTTTTGTGAACCATATGTGCAGTTTTGTTTTAATTTTTTTCATTCTGGGGAAAGAACCCTGCTGTCTCTCTGTGTTATAACTTGGGTTTTCTTTGTCTGTAGTGCCAGGACCAATTTCCTCTGGTGACAATGGCATCAGCTTTGCCATGATAATAATGGCTTGGGTGGTGATTGCACTTGTCTTGTTCTTACTGAGACCTAGTAATCTGAGAGGATCCAACACAGCCGGAAAGCCAACCAGCTCACATAATGTAAGTGCATCTCCAAATGCCCTGCAGAGAGACTCTACAATAGCTTAACTGTATCTTCTTTTATTACAGACTATAAAACTTAAAATCAAGTTTTCCTTACTTTTTTTCCCCCCTGCATGTTCTTGGAACTCCATTAACAATGAAAATGAGTAAAACCAAAGTGAAAGTAGTAGAATCGTGAAGGCCAAGTGAGGCCTGCCATGGGATGGAGCAGCTACGGGTAACTAAGTGTGGGTCATAATGTCCTCTGGACACTGGCTGTCCCTGGTTGGAACTGCCTTCTGCCTTCTTATGTACAAGGGGAAAATCACAACCTTAAGAGAAGTCAGTAAACAGAATTACAGCGTGAGACTGGGAAGGTGGTCTTTGTCCTAGGTGTGGGATCATGGAAAAATCCCTGTTGATGGAGGAAACAATATTTTTTTTTGATGATCATTTACTCAGAATATCAAAAGAGATATTGAAAGATCTTAAAGGAAAGTGTAATATAACTCTTCCAAGTTCTTTTATGGCTAAATTATTTTGGGTGAAGCACTGTCTCTAATTCTGTACATGTTTTCTTTCTTTCTTTCTTTCTTTTCCTCCTTTCACTAGGGACAAGAACCACCAGCCCCGCCAGTGGACTAGAGCATTCAATATTGGAAAAGTTCAGTAGCTAAAACCTTGCACGACCAAATGAACGAAGTGACCAGATTATTCCTAAACCCCGTTCAATACTGTTTTCTTTTCTCATTTATATAGAGCAGAATTACCATTCAGCAGTTATCTTCATGAACTGCTTTTAGTGACTTCAATTTTAAGTTAATTTTTGCTTTGTGTGTTATTACAATTCCTAGTAGATTGTAATTTGAATAAAGGTAAGGCATTGCAGGGGGTTTTTGGTTGTTACTGTTACTGTGGACATTCCACTTGGTCTCTTTCTGTTACAATGATCTTAATTTCTTTGCAATGATTTGTGATATGCATTGAAAGAAAAGAAAAAAAATCCCTGTGCATCTATGATAATGGAAGGTTACTGACCTTTCTTCAGGTTAACCCATATTTTTTCTCCAGTATGCTTTTGAGAGTTCTACTATGGTTGCAACTATTAGCTTAGTTATGTGGTGAAAAATTGAAATTATTTTATATTTGCCCTGGGTTCAGAGCAGCTTTTAGTCTGGTCTTTGGACCACTAACATAGTTTTCAGGGTTGTTGGCAGAAGCACGGATTGTCCACTAGAATTATACTCTGTGTGTGTGTATGTGTGTGTGCGCACACAGAAGTGAATGTGATAATTGCCACTGTCAAAGCTTTGACACATATATTGGAAACTTCACACAAAAGATTATACCACCAAAAAAGAAACTAATTTAATCGTGTTCATTAATAAATGATATATGTTATTCAATATGTTGTCAAAAATATATATATATATTCCAAAAAGAGATTTGTTTACTTATAGACTTTATGAAAGAAAATTTAGTGAGAAGAACTTGGTAGAATTTTCTGTCCTGGTATAGTCTTTTAATAATAATTGGTATCCTAAGAAGTTTTTAGCCATGATGTAAGGTATATTGGACAGAATGAAATAATACCAAGAGGTTACCAAGGTTACCAACTTTTGGTATACAGCATATACTGGATATTCAGGTTTTTTCACCTGTATGTTATCAGCAATTCTTAACATTTCATCCTTATCTACTGGTTGTAATTGTAGAATAACAAACTTGCAGGTGACTAGATATGGCATGTCTTTTCCCTATTTGTGTGTATGTGTGGGTGTTTATGTGTGCGTATGTGTGGCTGTGCACGTACCTGTGCACATCTCCCATTGTGGCAAATGGGAATGACTTTTTTATGTACATTAACTTAAGAACATTTTAAAGATGTACAGAAAAGCAACACTGTATATTTTTCTTGATCAATTTGAAAAATTGATGAGAATAATTGTAAAGAACATTTTTACGTTACCAACATGAAGCTTCTTTCCATAAAGGTCAGTAGAACAGACATATGGGAATTCAAAGCCTTACCCTACAAACCTTTATTTCATGAGGACTTTAGTTATGGAGCTGAAGAGACTCACTGTTCAGATGCACAAAGGTTTGTATTAGTGGGCTCTAACAAAAATCTGACATCAGATCCCATGGTTGACAGGCGCAGGGTTTTCCTCCTCAGGGTAAATGGCAGGCAAGCCTCCTTGTAAAGGTACAGCATAGACCTGAAGAAAGGCTTCTGTAATTTGATGGAACTGCCCTTTGAATTTCTGTGGAATGGTGTGCCCCCCAGCACAGGGGCACGTGTCAAAACAACAAAGTTAAACAAAGAAGATTGGGCAGATGCTCTCAGTGACATCAGTGCAGTGCCATGTACAGCAGTGGAGCTGCAGCAGACACTGAGAGAATTTGTCCTGTTATGTCTAATGGTGTACAGGCCACAAACACTGTGTAAAGATGTCACTGGGACAAGCAGTCTGACTGTGCTTGCTTTTTGCCTTCTGTGTGTGTTTATGTTTGGGATACTGTTTGGAACAGAACAAGTAATACAGCATCATTTTATTGACCCAACAAGGAAATATATATAATCTCCTACACTGACCTTTTCTCCAAGGATTTTTGGCCAGAATTCTTCAGTATCGGAAGCATAAAACAGGCTTCCAGTTGATTAAAAAGCCAACTGAAACAGGCTTCGTTTCAGACAGTGTCACTCCTCATCCTATTGGAAGTTGGTGAGATTCGTGGCAGATCAGTCTCACTTTACTTAACTGTCTGTGTATGTATTTATAAAACTCATCAAGTACCCCCAGCATAACAGTCTTGATAAATGAACTTTTTGTTCAGAGCAATGTTGTGTTTTACATCTAAATGAACTGTCTTTGCTTGAAATTTCTCAAAGTAATTGTCCCAGTGATTTTATACATGTATGCTTTCCTCATGTAAATCGCTATTTTAAATTTTCTATGTAAAAGAAAAAACATTGGAAATATTTTATTGTAAAATGTTTTACTAAAGAGCCAGGCCACTATCCCACGTCAAAATAAATGCCTTTTAAATTCAGATACTCTCCCCAAGGTATAACCTTCAGATCACCACTCTTAATTAAAACAAAAGTAACTAATTGTAGGACTGTATTTTGCCACTCTTATTCATGTTAAATAGTGCCTTACTCATCAAGTAGTTGCACTGAAGTTTGTGGGACTACTCTGAGATAATGTACTAGTAGCAGCTTTAATAAGAGTGGCAGAAATCTGGCCTTTAGTGATGTAGTTTGCGATGAAATAATTGTATCATGGTTACAGATGTTAATGGTAAATTTTGAGAAGTGTGGAAGAGATTAGTGGTATATGAAGCTTGAGGATATGATTAATTCTGTAATGAGAGGTTTAAGTTTGGTTAGTAAGAGATGCAAGTTGTAGCAACTTGGGAAGTACGGAGGGAAATTTACAATTATACCTTAGCTTAGAACTCTGTTAAAACAATAGTATTTTTAGAGTCTGCTTAACACAATTATTATACTCTGAAATGAGAAATCATATGTATCCATGTATTGTCTGCAGATCACTTAGCCTTGTAATGTTCATGATTGAAAAAGGAAGAGTGATGATGTGATGTACCTAATGTAAATCGGTGGTTTAAAATGTCTGAATTATGCCAAACAAAAAATCATCTGTGCCATTTGCAGTTTCCTAGTAATCTTTTACTGAGTACTTGGATTGGGATAAAGGGCTTGTACTATGCACTTTTTATTGACTTAACAAAATAAATAGCAATCATTAGTAACCTTTTGTCTTTGTCTCTAAGTCTTTGTGTAAGATGCTGCTTCCTCACTGTTCCCACTCTTCCTCCAGCAGCAGAGCATGAAATGCCGAGCACTGCCCCAGCAGCAGCTCAGATCACACATTAGGGATTCCTGTGTTAATCCAAGGAAAAGGAGGAAAGCACAAGGGAAACTTTAGGGTTTAAAATAATATACAGCTGTTTAAAGATAGTAGTAATAAATACCAGAAAATCAGAAACAAAATCTGATTTTATTTTTAGTAATAATAAAACATAATAACAAATGCTTTAGATATATGAGTCAACTTAGAAACTGTATTATCTTAATCAGAGATCATGAATATCTGGTCATCAATATTTACCCTTTTACTCAAATATTAACCCCTAAAACTAAAGCTAAACTTTACTTACAAGCACACTTGTTAAAATGTTTGTCAAGAATACACATGCCTGTTCTGAAAAGTGATGCAGAAAGGAAATTACCACAAGTCCAAATTAACTATATTGAATGGATCTGCATGAGGCCTAGCAGTTCAAGATCACCAGATCAGGTAGGTAGTGATTACTGTGCCCCAAAACCTGAAAAAAAAAAAAAAGTATTTTATCTAAGATGTTTGGGAAAAATACATGAAATCATTGCAGCAAAACATTCCATGAACATTAAGTGGGTTCCCTGTGAAAATGGACGATTTGCATTCTTTTCTCCTGTTACCCTTACTTGTTCAGTACCAGCCACCAGCCTACAGTACAATTCACTGCAAAGAGTTGGGCCTTGGAGTGGGGAAAGAGGCAGGATGAACCACATCCTCCCACAGCATGACTCTTACTGGCTTTCAGGGATTTACACTCATCAACATCAACTGAAAATTAGTCTCTTCTCATGCAAGAAAAGCAACTGAACCTGTGTTACTTGATCTTGTATCAAATTATTGCCAACTCCCATAGCAGGCACTTTGAAGTTAAATATAATAACTAGAAGAATCTGGCTTCTGCATTACCTTTTTAATATCCATAGATAAGAGTGTTGGTCAAAGGCGGTGTCTGAAACAAACACATTTCAATCCATGACAATAAATATTAATTCACCATATATATACAGCTTTTTAAAAGTTCCACTTTTCTTGTTTGCATGGAAAGTGATATTATAAAATATTTTATACCATGGTAATTGAAAATACAGCAGTATTTTCTAATTAAAGGTCACAAGTAATGAGCTTTAAAATAAAAAGTTTTGCATTTATGTGTTTTGTTATTATGTCCTCTAGGCTATAAATGATGAAACAGAAGAATAATTTCTGTGACTATGTAGTTTTCAGACTTATACCTGTTTTAAAATTCTTGAAGATTATTAATTTCTTCTGGTTCAAATAATACCCTCAAAATGGAAGAGAAGCTATTACAGCCGTGAAAACACGTTTCCTAAGCTGACCAACAAAAACTCCCACAGTTGTACCGCATTCGGAAGGTCACAGCCATTGCTTCAATATAAAAAGCAAACCTTAGAAAAGGTGTAGGAGGTCAGTTTGGAGCAGAACTTGTAGATGAAATAAATGATAATATGATTAGCAAGAAAATGATCCATAGAAGCCCTCACAGGACTGGACACTACATCAAGCACTGCATGGAACACATCAAAATCTGCTTTGTTGCTGTGGTGAGTAAAATATGGTTCCTTCAGCTCTCCTAGTGATTTTCCACAGCCTTGTTTTCCATCCTCAGTTTTATATGGATGAAATTGAAAATCCAAATAATAATTTTCCCACTGCATCAAATATTAGCTTGCGATTGGAATCACAAGTCTATCTTGTCTCTGACACCCCTTCTAGCTCTATGCTTCTGTTGGGTTTCAGTATGTAGGGGGGAAGAGATTACACCAAATTTGCTTTATCTATACTGTAAGAGTGGATCAAGTCCTCACCTTATTTTATGTGAGCAACTGTGAAGGCAATGAGACAGCTCAGCTGAGTAAAACCCTTCAAAGAAGTCATGCTGCAAGGCGATTTCTCTCCAGTGGGGCTGTGATAAAAAGCAGTGTCTTATCTGGCTGTTCTTCCTTCCATTCCATTAGTTTTAGCATTTAAGGCTTCTTTATTGTTTTATTGAAATGGCTGTTATGCCTGAAATGGCTCTCCTGTTGGGAGATTTAGCATGCTCTTTGTTCAGAAAACCAATGCTGCTGCCCACAGCGCTGCTTCTGAAGGAACAGCTTTGATGTCTGGTGTAATGCATGTGGTTTCCAGAAGAACATCAGAAGAGAAGGAGAAAAATAAAAAGGTATTTACTAAACAATAGATAAGACTGTCAAATGTAATCATGCCTGGGGGAGAGTGTGAATAATTTCTGTGTATTCTGAGAGATTTAAATAATCTAATTAGAGGTAGGTCATATACCAGAAAACAAAACGTTGTTCAGGAACTGAAAGAATGGAGTTTAAGAGGACCGTCTCATCAGAGTTTTAGGGTGGCCTTCCTCTGATTTTTAAACATTGTTTTAATCCTGTGTGGCTTTTGTTTTTTATTTATATTGCAGTATTGTCCACAAGTTCAGCTGAAATTATTGTCCAGATGTTCTGGGCCCTATACAAACAGGCACATTGACCCTGAGCAGAAACCACCGTGACTGGGACAAATTTAGTCAATAATTGCAGTTTGGGGTGCTGGTTGTCAGTACCAAATATTGTATCAGATTAATCACAAGCTGTTTGGGCAAACTGTCAGATCAAACAGCAAAATCAGATTTCTGGTGAGCTGGAGATGTGGACGTAAATAGGAACACACCAGGTGGAAAATGCCTCTTGTAACAACTCGTAATGTTGGCTCTGCACAGTTAACTGTTATGGTTGGCTCTGAGCTCAGCCACTTGGCTGCCTGTGTCCAAGCCTGGTGCACAACTTGCTTTTTGCAGCTGTTGGAGCCTTTTCCAGAGGAACACGCTTGCCCAGTCCCACATGTCCCTGTGTCATCTCTTTAGCTGGGTCTCCTTCCTTCCTCTTAGCACTGTAAAAAAAACAAACAAAGCATGGATTCAAATACTGATCTAACTGGTCTGTGGACAAGTCTTCTGGGCACTTTTCTGCCACAGCCTGGGCCTGCTGCCAAGTAGCTCAGATTTCCCTGTTGCACATGGGATTGCCTCTTGGTTGTGCTGTGTCAAATGTTAAAGAATGGCTTAACAACGGTGGGTGTTGAATCTGTGTGAGATGTCAGTGTCACGAACTGATTACACAAATACGGCCACCTTTAGTTAATGATCAGCTAAATCTGGTGGGGGATTAGTCTGATGTTAAACACTCCCTAGACATGATACAAAACTTCTTTCATATCCAGTGTTCTTGCTGGCTTCTCCTCTCATCTCCAACATCAGGCTGCCAGCCAGGAAATTACACAACCATGCACTCACTTGCTCTTTCTTTTCTTCCCTCCCATTCCCCTCATTCTCCAAATCCTTCATAAATCATGATTTCTCTCTTGCATAATAGAACAGCTTGCACACAGGAGGTGAAGAGTGCCCCCTCCACCTACCTTTGGCATTCAGATTGCCCTTTGCTCGGTGGTTTCTGGAAAGGCAGAGATGTGGCCTTGAGCCCACTCCTCTATTTGCCACAGAGAGGAGAACACAGGATCCAACCTCACACTGGTACATGCTCTAGGCCTTTGAGATATGATATTAAAAAGACATCACCACTTTTCTTGGCCAAGCTTTTTGAATGAAACAGCCTTAAATGTTTTGACTGCATGCTGCTTGATCCTGCTGGTGTTAGCCTTTGCCTGAGCACACACTAAAGGCCAGGTCAATGAGAGCATATAGCAAAGGAATTGCTCTTTTTCAGGATCAGATCAAATTTAGATATGAGGCAGGCAACTGAACTGCTCAGATTAGACCTCAATACCTTTAGGTACCTAAGGAAATGTATTGTCAAAATAACACTCTTTTTGGAGTCTGTCCCCTAACACTAGCTTATTGACTAGCTTATCATCTCTGTCCTATGTGTATCTGTAGCTGAAAATTTACAAATATCTCTAAAATGCCTATTCTCCTCAAGCAGGTCTGTACAAATTATGATAATCACCTTTCTTGGACATGGATGCTTCCATGAATTACAGTTCAGGCTACTTAATATGAGGGCCTGGAAAGACGATCTCCTAGTAGGATGCATAGTTAAGCAGCAATCTAGGAAGTATAAATTACTTACAGTTAAGTCATTATGCAAATTACAATCTTTAAAATGTAAAAATCTGGATGAACAGAGCAGTGACTCATCAGTCAGCCCTACCAGCAGCTCTCACAATTTTCATTCCAAAATAACACACATAGGAACTCACCTGAGAATAAATGAACACGGAGTTGAACTCTCCGTGGAGAGGAAAAAAGGCTTCTGACACAGTCTGCAATACACAAGACTTGGAGAGTGGCAATCCATTGGTACTGTTCTTTAGCTGAAGGGATACCCTGTCAAGATACCTTTCAGCAACCAGTTAAGGGGTTATTTAGTAAAAATCTTGCATAAATACAAAACAAGATCACAAATTATAAAGCCAAACTGGATTATTATGAACATCTCCTTTAACATCCATAGGATTTGCATCAATTATTTAATTTTTTGCACTAGAAAATATGTTAGAAAAACTTTCCAGAGATGGACCATCTCTAAATCATTTCAGTGGTTACTTACCTGCACTTTGAGAAAACAACTCTCTTGAATCTGAAATTGTCAACCTTCAGTTTTTATACATTATGTTTTGCTAATGTGAAGGATTATTAATTTTCTGTTCATGCAAGAAATTACCATTGTAAAACTTCATTTTACTCACCTGATGTTTAGGCATTGCTTCCCAGAAAGGAATTTATAGCCCCAAGTTAGATACACAGTGGGAAGGAAAGGCTGTCTCCAAGTGAGGTCCAGGCTACCTGACATGCTGGAAGAGGGATCCATCTGATCTAGTGAACAAGCAGTGCTAAAGAAAAGCATATACCTGAAATCCCATTCCTCTTGCTACTGAAGTTATTGATCCTGCACTGCAAAAGGATGAACAGCCTACACCGAGCCTTCAGAAAATGGGGCAGAACTCTTTTATTTATAAATGTGGCCAGCAGAGGACTGGCTTCATCTGCTCTGTAGCAGCCCAGGGCTATACTTCCCAAGTAGCATGCTTTAGGAGGTTCAATAGCATGCCCTGAAGCCTTACATAAGCTCTATAGCATCTGCAAGGTGGTGTAAAAATTCTACATACTGGGAAACGATGGGTCTGCCTTAATGGGAAAATAAATAAGCTCCCACCCAGTAATTCAGATTTCATTCTGAAATGAGAGGGGAGACCCAAGCTCCCTGCCTTTCTCACTGCAGCAACTTAGAGCTGTGCATTTTTCCCCTGAGAGCACTGCCCTCGCAACCAGGGTGTAGGTTATTACTAAAAGAAGCCCTCGTCACTCTTTCTGGGGAAGTTGCGCCATTCTGCAGGAGGGAATTCAAGATCCACTTCCTAGGCAGGAAGTGTGATATTGCATTCTACCAGTGAAGGGCCTGTGCTAAGGGAAAAGAGACTGGGGTGCATTCCCACCTCCAAGGGCTCTTCAGGCATTTGTAACAGCTTTCAAATCATAGACTGCAACCCAGACCTTTCTCCTCCCAGGAAAGGGTCGTGATTACCACACCCAAGAAGTATTCCCTTTCAGGCTCCTTGGCAAGCTAGCATAGTTGCAGGTGGAGAATTAGATCTCCATGTTTCCTTATAACCCACCAGCTGCAGCACTCTTGACACACATACAGAATATTCTGTGGAATAGTTAGGGTTGGAAAGGACCTTAAGATCATCTAGTTCTAACACCCCTGCCAGGGGCAGGGACACGTCACACTAAAATATACGCCTGAACTCTCCGAGCCAAGGAAGACTCTGAAGCTGCTGCCCTCATTCTTAGCAAAGGCAGTAACTAGAGGGTATTGGTGCACTCCAATGAACTACTAACTATCCACACAACCAGGAATATGCAAAGGGAACTCCTCCTCACAAATGTGCCTTTGCACACAGCCACCACCATTTGCTTTAGAAAATCCACTCCTTGTTTGTCAGGCACATACGCCGTTATCAACACCCTTAGGGGACCACATAAAGGATCTGAGGTGGATTTGGCCTTACCAAGATAGCAACAGGCACGTACAGAGGGGCTGGAGGAAGTTCTCAGGAGTACATGTGTATGCATTTATGGCTACTCTGAGTCCTAAGGAGATAGACAAGGGTTTGAGGATGATGGCATAGCTAATGCCATGAAGACTGACTTAGTAGTGGCAGCTCACCGAGCTTCCATCTGCTTTGCCTAGGCTTCCCTGGAAAAAAAATATGTGCTCAAAACTGAGACATCTGTGCAAATTAGCAGTGAAACAAGGAGCTACTTGTTTTTACTTCAGGATAAACATGGTGAACCCTGCACCTTGACCAGGCAGCTCTTTGGCTAACCATGCTGACTCTGCTGGGATCCTGCACTGGGACTGCAAACCTCAGTAGGCTCTTTCAGTAGAAACACGCGTATTTTACAGTACCATTTCTAAAGAGCCAGTGAGTTACGCTATGTACTCACTTAAATAGACACAGACTAGGGAATGGTCAGATCCTCTGGAGTAAAATGGTAACAAAGTAAAATATAAAACAGAAATAATGATTCATTTTTCATATATATAAATATATATATGTACCCTTTAACATCTATGGATGAAAATGCCCTGCCAGAACAAGGCAACACTTTAGTCACATTATTAACAAGGACATACATATATTACTCACCTAATTTGGCAACATTTAACATTTCTATTCAACACAGAAATTCTAATCTGTTTAAAGCATAAATGACTACAGTATTGCAGATGCAGCAAAACCCCCTCCAGCTTCTAGGAGATGATGCACTGTGAACTTGAATACACTGGAGAAGACAAGATGGCAGATTTCTCACAATCTTTCTGCTCCCAAAGTCCAGTGAAGTATACCAATAACACAGAACGTTGATATCAAAGACAACAGCAGTATCTTAGAACTTTAACACAACTAGGCAAGAGATCCTGGGCAGTGCCCGGATCAGAAGGGCAAAAGAATGCAAGCTCATTATATTTCCTTACTCTAGCAACGTTTGCTATCTGGACTTTAAACACTGTTTTACTGCTGCCTACCCACGTTTTCTGTTCACTTCTTCTCGTTGAGATGGCTCTACCCTACAGAAGAATGAACACCAAGTTTTGTGTTTCACAGTAAGCACAGCTGAGGGACCAACACTTCCTCTCATGCATATTCAGCCACCAAAATTCATTTCCTCATCGGAAGAGGGGAGCCGTTCAGCACAGCAGTCCCTCACCCCATGGGTGGCACTCGACCTCCCCTGGGAGCCCAGGCCATGCCAGAGCTGCCCAAGACCACTGGCAGTGTTTGCACTGGGGCCCAGAGGAACACTCGTTGCTCCCCAACACTGCACCAACCCTATCATCACCAACCACTAGGGACAAGGGCAGCCGGGGACCCTTCCAGTGGATCTTGGTGGCCTCTCCCAGTAAGAAGCAGCAAGACCAGCCACCTCTCCAGCCCTCAGGAAGCAAAAAATCCCCAAAGTGAGGGGACCGTGGTGTAAAACCCCCAAAGTGACATACGGGGAGAGGGTTCGCCGAGGGCACGGTCCCGCCCGAAGACGGTGAGCGCCCTAAGAGGCGCCTCCCTTCGTCCTTCCCTCCCTCAGGTCTGAGGGAAGCCTCTTCAGGCGCGGCACACCCAAGCCCAGCCCCAAGCCCAGGCCACGGAGACCCCAGCCGAGCCCGGGGGCCCTGCGGCCCCTCAGC
>JANHGB010059160.1:1885-17722 GCA_026283785.1 Coracopsis vasa | reverse complement strand
CTGTTCCTGTCCTGTTCCACTGCTCCTGTCCTGTTCCACAGTTCCTGTCCTGTTCCACTGCTCCTGTCCTGCTGCTGAGAGTGCTCCAGTAGAGGGGGCTCAGAAACTGGTTAAGAACCAGGAGCCGTTCTGCTGGTGGAATGGGCAGAGCTGAAGAGAAGGAAGAGGAGGAAGGATGTTAGAGATGTTACATACTTTTACATCATTCCTTCCTTCTGAGCTGGCAGCCTGGACTGTTTATAGACCAGCACTAAGCAAAAGGCACACAATTAAGTGCTTGTTACAGCCACAGGCCCTCAGACACCTCAGATACCACCGTTTCTCTGCCCTATGCAGAGTATATTCTGTTCCCATAGAGGTTTTCTTTCACTTCCACTGTTTCCAAGGCACTGTTCAGTGATGATGTGCTTTTCACTCACAGCTGCCATCAGAGCAAGGCAGCCACAGATCAGCTGCTCCTCAATACTTTCTCCTCATTTCTTTTTCTACCCATGTTCCTCTACAGGCTTTTATGGCACTTGCTTCCCCTCACTAACAGACAGTCTGTTGCTCATCTCATCCACCAGTTCCTTTTTGCAGCTCCAAAGTTGCCTTCTTTCACTGGAGTGGAAGCTGAGAAAGTTCCTTCAGAGAGATCCAAAGCACAGATCCAGAAAACAAACTATCCAGGAGGATGCAGTATCCAGGAGGATGTAAATACATCTCTATGGTAAAAGACAAACAATACTTAGAAGGAAAGCATCTTTCCCAAATAAGGACCACGAGAGCAAAGTCCATATATAGATTAAAACCCATCTTCACAGGCAACGCTTTCCACTGTGGTCATGAAGCTTAAGCAGCTTTGATTTCAAAGCCTGTACACAAAGAGTTAGAGAGGAATTCAGTGTTGTCAGACAACAGCTCAGCTGAACTGGAGTTCATCTAAATACTGACCGAAGGCATCAGTCCTGCTCACCAAGGTCTAAGGGAAACCCAAACCTCCAAGTTCTGCCACTCTGTTCCCCTCTAGGTCCCAGTTCTGATGACACCAGTGACTGAGCCTGTAAAGAAAACACCCTTGAACAGAGCTCACCTGGACACAGGAGAGACTTAGAAGCTAAATCAGCACCTAAATGCTTTGTCTTCAGTTTACCTGCACTCAAGAAAGCCTCAGGGACCAATTATTTGGGTTCATCTTAACAACAGGCAGGGAATTACCATTTGCTGTGCAGGGAACAAGCACTATACAAACCCTAAGCACAAACAGCACTCACACACAGGGACCCCACAGTAGTGAGCATTTGAAGTCCACATGCATTAACCATCCCATCGCAGTTCCATTGTGCCTGGGCTCCTAACAATGCAATTGTTGGGAGTAACTTACAACTTGGAGTAACCACAATGATGCAGTTTGGGTGTTTAGGATGAGAGATCAATACACTTCAGCAGAGACAAGACAAAGAGGCGGCCCTCCCCTTGACAGCAATAAGCTTCACTCAGAAGGGAAGAAGCTTGTGTCCCTCCCTGCTCATCCCAACGGATCCCAGGATCACCACACAGTGAACTGCAGTCGATCTACAAATGTTCCATTTTTATTACAAAGTATGAAAGGCAGAAAATACTGTACCTAATACACAGGAGGCTGAAACTTAGAAAGGAGGTTAAAAAACCGGAATAGAACTACATGGGAAGCAGGAAAGAGCATAAAAGGATGCAATGTCCAAGCCATTTCAGAAAGTTGCCTTTAAATTTACAGTTTCAACAACATGGTTCCGTGATTCAGGTGTTAAAATCCATTGTAACAAAACTGGGGTTTGTATTTTCTCCATAAAAATAAAGGAATATAGGGACACTGCAGTTATCCATGTCAACAACATAGGTCTGCTGAAGAGCAGGATACTAGGACTCCTCTAGGACAGCAGCAGAGTTACAAATCTCAATAGGGAAGGCGGAGAAAAGGAGGACAGAAGTAGAACTACTATTGCTTTAACATAGTTTAGTGAGAACAAGATGTCAGGAATCGCCTATGGATGCTTGTACAATCATGCTACAAAGATTACACCTTCAGGAAATTACCACAACGGGACGGTGAATGGGAAGAGCAGCGGGGAAAACACACAGAAAAGTGAACATCTACTTGACTACTGGGAACAAAAATGCTTCGGTGCAACAGGTTTCAGTTACGTTGTGCACTGCTACCAACCCAAGGCTAACAAAAGAAAAGGTTCCTTTTAAGCAGTGGATTGCAGAATTCATATTTACCAGGGTGTCAAAGGAAAAGGAAAGCTTCTCAGCTGGACCAGACTCGCTCATTCTCTGCTTCTTGCACTTCCGCCCCTGCTCAGGTTCCACACTCATCCTCATCTCTATCCGAGGGGACTTGTGAGCCGCACATCTTGCAAGAGAGCAAACTCCAAGGGATGAGAGCTGGAACATGGGCTCACAGCTACTCGTGGCCACAGCCTTTTCTTCAGGAAACAGCTTATTTCTTCTCTTGGTTACATTTTCTGACCAGACATCAACTTGATGGAAGCCACGTGGGTACCTTTGTACATTGCTTTTATGATGATGGGGATTCTAGTTTGATGCCAAGTATCAGAGGCTGCACGAAAGGCCACTGGGATACTTGGCAAAGGAATCATCTGGAATGGGGCAGGCTCACAGGTGCCTTTGCCTCTGGAGTCTGCCATGAATCACCAGTGAGTGACTGGGATTCAGCTGCATTGTATATTACCAGGTTTTAGAGCTGGTGAAAGGTGCTGATCAGAAGTACTGAGGATGTCTTCCCTTTAAAGAGAGGAGCCAGGGGCATGCTGCAGTCCTCCCAATGTCCTTGAGAACCAGACATTCCTGACTGTTCTCAGGTAAGCAGGGAGAACACAGCTGCATCTCCAAGCAAGTGTGAGAAAGTGCTCTGTAAGTGCCACATACAACTGATTCCTCGGATTCTCTGCAAAGATCAAGGGAAGTGGGGACATTGCTCATTCCAGAGCTGATTTTGGACACTTCCTTTTCATGTTCACTGTAGCATAAATACAGGCCTGCTCTGGAATACTGCTCTGACAGTAGAAAGCAGGAAATAAGTATCAGAGAGAATGTGTTAACTGATGGGGTAACATAGCCAGGATTTGGGGTGGTAGGACCAGTTAGCAGTGGGAAGACTAAACCCTTCAGTACCTTGATGGAACTGTGCAATCTATTGAGCCAAGATCTTATCCTTGCTGCTGTTCATCCTTTTCAGGACGGCCTGAAAGAGTTTAAATACCACTAGGAAAGAAAAGACAAGTTCCAGAGTCCAGGTTAGACTTTACAGAGAACAGCTGCAGTTTGTCTATCACAAAAAATAAGTTAAGCAAAGAATCCAGCTACATCTTGACACAACCAACTTCTGCCATCACGTTCAGATAGCAGAAGACTCGAAACACCATCAAGGTCCTCAGCAAAAGGGACTCTCTGGGTGACAAGCAGCACGAGGTTGCTTGGGTTGGTTGTGGCAGTCTCAACACAGAGCTTCAGTTTCACATTAACAGCATTGTCAAGTGCTCAGTTTCGGTGTTCAGTGGAACCAGAAGAGGGTCCACAACCACCACAGCCAGTTTAGGGTTTTGGTGACCGTGGTGTTTAACATTTCATACAACACACAGACAAATGCCTACCATAAAAGGGCTGAGGAAACGATGACTCCCCTCCTAATCTTACCAAAAATGTACTTGATAAAGTGCCATCTGCAAGAGAACAAACCAGACACACTCAGCTTTCCTCATTTACATTTAAAACAAGCACAAGAGCATCTGTGAATTCTAATCTATGGGACTCCTCCCCTCACCTGTCTCTGGCACGCAGTGATCTGCAGTGGAGACTGATGCAGCTTTCTCATTGCAACACCAGGCAAAAATAGATCTTTTTACTGTTATCCAGAACATTCAGGAGAGTACTTGCAGCTAAGTTTTGAAAGGATCATTAAGTTTGACTTATGAGAGGCAATGCCTCCCCCGTTAAGTACATTTCAAGGTTCCATAAGGAACAACCTGTATTATCCAGTCTCCTTCTGTATCATTCTTTGAAACCACTTTGTTTTCTTTCTAAATAGATTGTCAGAGCACTCAGATCCTTGCCTTTTAAATCCCTGCACGCAGTACGATTCCCAGAGATGCAACCTACGATAGCCCATTTCATCTAGAGAGTTAACAGAGCTGGCATCCTCTGTACTGATGCACCAGCCAACTTGTTTTCACCTTACTAATGAGTTTTACATGATCAAGATCTCCTGCTTGAGAGCCAATATATAAGCAGGAATCTATGTTCTGTTTAAACCAAGAGAACTTGGTTTAAAACAGAATATAACCACCAAACATTAGCTCAGGATCTGGAATTAATCGAGTGGAGAAGTGATACAGAACTACATAAGTCTGTACCTTTCTGCCCCAGAATCAGTCTTGCCTGTACCAACAATAACACGTGATGCTCTGCTTTGCTAACCTCACTGATGCTCACTTTTCCCTTCATGTTACTTTGTACTCAAGGGATATGAAGCATTTGAAAGCAGCTGCTCTGCATCCTCTGCTTGTGCAGTAAGCTTTTGGACAAAACTAATGCTTATAGAGCCTTTACATCATTGTTAAGCAGGTAAAACATGACAAAAACTGTACCTTCTGAATCACAGGCTACAGTGACAAGGCTCAGGGGCTTATTTTATCTTGCAAATAACCTTGAAGCAGGAGGCAGACCATGAGTTTCCTGCCTCTGTCAGCAGGTGCTGGCAAAAGGGCACCAAAGCCTCTCACTTCCTTCTCTATCTGGAAGTGCCATTTGCACTATAGAACATCTCACCCATGAGGATTTTCATGTCTTTTCAGTCATTAACCTTTCAAGTGACTCCTTTGAAAAGAAGCTATTTTCAGGAGCATCTCCCTGTTCTAAACCGGCCTCCAGTGATTTCAAATGTAATTTCACATGAAGAATGACAATGGATTATGCCCAAAGCAATATGTTGTGGATCCAGAAGGTACCCCAATTGGCTAAACAAACAGGATTCAGGCTTTATATAGAACCCACTGGAGCCTACAAGATGCCTTCACTTGTCTTTGACAAGTTTGCAACAGGTTTCCAAGTTCCACAGATAACTTTAAGCAGTTTTATGGATGGAAGAACTGACACTCATCAAGTTCATAATAGGATTGTTTTCCAACAATAGCAAAAGCTACCTGGGCTATTCAGACTATTAGCTCTTTTATACATGCTCTCTTCTTATCATCTTAGGATAATAGATTGTATTCCTCTAGGAATAAACTGCCTTTGCCATTTAACATAGCCTATGGAGTCTTTTAGTGACTTTAAACTGTCTTTTGTCTTTTTTAAAGTACAGCTCTGCAGCTGTCAAAGCTGCATGTTTAAGGTGAGCCACAGATGTACCATCTTTTACTCATGCCATCTATACAAGATGATGGCTTTGAAGCATAAAGAGGACTACAGAAAGTATTAAAACTACAGGTAGTTCCCTCTTAGTAACACAGCATATTATGCCTACCGTTCATAATTAAACAGTACATGACAAGTACAGATTTGTAAATGGGTATCTAAAGCTGTGAATGCCATTAAGTGCTTCCACTAAGGAAATCTTCATCCTCACTTTGTTCTGCATAAGTATTTGCCAGCTTAAGATGAAGTGCTATTGTAATAAGTGGTACCCTAATCATTCAGCTAACACCGGTCTGACATCTAGATTAGATCTATAGGACTCATAGCACTGCTGCTAATAAGAAAAACCTGACCTTCAAGTCAAATCAAGCTTTCTATCAAGTATCCCACAACCAAACATGGAATGGCATTGACAAAACATGAGCTTGAACTGTGCGAGAGTCTTTTGGTTCTCTGATAGTAAAAGGAATGATGGAATAAAGCTGTCCCTACTGAAATGCTATCAAATTCAAAGCCAGGCAGTGCTTTCCTGAGCTCCACATTGAGAAGCAGCCTGTAGAAGAGTATTGCTGTACGTCCAGAGTGATGAAACTCCTCTGATTCTGTTCTCTATTTGACAGTGCTTTCAGTGTCAGCTTCACTGTTTCACTGCAATCACATTCCCAACTTGCCTTTCCTGCACAAACTGCAAAGATCCACGTTTGCCAGTGTCCTGCTGCCTCCAATTGCAGGTGAATACTCACTAGGTGGAAAGAACTTTGATAGTTTCTGACATTTACATCAAGACTCAGCTGGAATACCCTTCCAGACCAGCTATGCTTGGCACGTCTTCACTGGGAGAGTACTGTAGAGCAGCCATCTGAGTAGCTACATTACATTAAGACTTCAATGATCACTTTTATCTTGCCTAATTCACCCAGCTTTGATTGAAAAGTGTTATTGTAGAGTGATCCACTCTTCAAAACTGAAACACAAGCCCTTGGGCACATCCCCCAAAGCTATGAGGGTGACAAGTGCCAAACCTTAGCCTCAGTGGCACTTTCTTTCCTTCTGCATCTATCTTTGTGCACTGCATTAGGGAATAATTTCTTTCAGAGAAACAGCTTTTATCTTGAGAGCAGACCAGCTCTTCTGACTCATCTCCCTCATTCAACAAGACCTGACAGCACAAAGCAAATACACTTTGGAAAGGAAGATTGCTTTGCAGTCCCCTCAAGAACTCCCAGGAACACAGCCCAAGGTACAGGCTAAGCCCAAAATCTTGCTCAGATCATTTGCCAATCAAGCAAGCTACAAAGTGTGAAACCATTTTATTTTGGTTTAGATAGGAGGTCTTCCGAAGGAAAATCATTTGATTGGAAGTCTCAATCCCAAGTCCATTACAAAACACATTTTGCCAGGAGCAGTTTACCTCCTGGGAGCTTAAATCATGCACGTATCTTCTTCCTGAAACCTATAACCATTCTGTCAGCTAACACAAGTGCAGGATACACACAAATCCAGTTATAAGTTAAAAATAAGGCCTACCATAGTAACAACTGCCTCTAGCATCAGAGAAGTGTAAAGAAGTTGTGCAATAAGTACTTGTACTTCACAGCACCAGGAAATTCTGCCCAGCTCACCAGGTATAAGAGCCAAGGCAACAGTTAATTCTGGCAGGCCTTTACTGCCAGGGAGCCTGCAGTGTTGTATCAAGGAACAGATCCTGCTTTGGGCATATGGAAATGGATCACATATCAAAAGTAAGAATTAGGGAGGAAAAAAAACCACCTTACTCAATAGAAAGTTATAGCCCAATATATAAAAACCATACAAATGTTTCAACAGTTTAGAGGCAGCAACAACAGGAATGCTAAAGATTCCTGCCAAGGTGGCTGTTAACATCAGTGTCTTTTTCCCCCCTCACCTTGTTTTGCACCTGCATCTATTAAACTAGTTGATGTGCTACCTCAGCTGGCTGACACACACATGGACATATGCTGCAACTTAAAAGCCTGCAAGCTTCTTAATACAGTCAAACAAATATACAGAACTTTAACTGAGGGGGAAAAAGGAGGAAACCAGAACCCAGAAGGTCCAAGAGGCTCAGCACGTCTCTGCATTTTAGAGTCTTGGAGAGACAGGAGAAACCTGCCATTGATTCTTGTAACAGTTCCTTGTAACAGTAGATGCAAAGCAACAACAGATACTGGCCACTTGACTTGCGTTGTTCTTACTTTAGAGGGGAGGGGAAGTTACACAGCCCTGCCTCACTGTGGCATGAAGCAGTAATGTTACACCCTCAAGATCTCCAGGCAGTTGTTGTAGCAGATAGCTATCCAGTCTGGCTGAGTTGATGCCCACTGTACATTGTTGATTTCTCCCTCTGCTGTGTAGGCCAGGATAGGGTCCTCAATGGCACGAGGCATTTGCTGGATATCCCAGATGAGAGCCTGATGGTCATCCGCTGCAAATGGAAGAGAAAATTGGAAATGCAACCAAAGATCTTCACACATAGCTACTGACAGGCATATAGTCCAGGAAGTTAAGACAGGATAGAGCTGTTGTAGTTCGGAGATACAACTACGCTCCCAACAAAATCAGCTTGGATCATTATACATTACCCAGGACAGAGTTGAAAACCAAGTGATCAGTGGAACTCCTTTCAACTGCAAACATTAAAGAACTAGATTGCAAAAAGCTAAGGAACATTAAGATACTCCAGCTTAGCTAAAGCAGATGCCCAGTTTGGGCACTGGGCTTTGCTATCACACAATAAGCTATTAAGTGTCCACCTCATAGCACTGAAAGACACCCAGGGATTCACCAATGCAGCTGGGTAGGGATGGATCACACTTACCAGCTGTGCAAATGTGGCAGGATGAATGAGGTGCCCAAGCAATTCCATTTACACATGCTCTGTGGTTGTTTAACCTGGCAACAGGAGTGCAGGGAACTCTGACATCCAGAATCACAACCTTCAGAAACAAAACCCAACCAAATTAGGAACCTGCATTTGTTTCTTCAGAAAACCAAATATTTTGAGCTAAGGCTATAAATACAGCCCTCTCCTAAAGGATGTGGCTGGGAAGCAAACACTGCTCTCAAAGAATAACTTCATCCTGGTCAGTGTGTCAGACGTCTCACAAGGAGTCAGACCTCAGGGAGAGCTTGCAGGATACACAATGGCAAAGGAATTGTGCCTCCCTGAAGCAGCACAGGTGACAAACAAAGATACCCTGCCCTGTATGTTGAACCCAGAACAAGGTGACTGAAACACCTGCAGGTAAGATCTTATGTGGAAGTTATTGCTCAACTGGCTCACAGACCCCTCTTAAACATCAGCTTAAGATATATGGGCCACAGAGATCTTCAAGTTTACAATGCCAAAGTTACTTCTTAAGTTAAAGTTAGTGCATGAAGAATTGGTGCTTAGTCATACTCCAGTTCAGGTACTGACACTGCCCTCTAAAGAGCTGACTACTAAGCAGTAGCAAGAAACCACAGCACCCAAAGCTGTCACCTTACCTCCATACCATCCATGGCCATTGTAGCAAGATAGTTGGGATCCTGCTTATTCCAGCAGAGACGCAGCAGTGGATGATGCTGCGGGTCCTCATAAATGATGGTGCTGTGCTCCAGATGACGGAGATCAAACATCCTCACAGAGCCATCTGCACCGACTGAAGCAAACATGTCTCTGCCGCCGCCTGCCCGGCTGAAGGCAATGTCATAGACCTGTTTGGTGACAGGGCAGAAAGAAAACCTCAGCTTTAGTGAACACACTGCCTTCTCCTTCACACCAAGAGGGATGTTATCTATGGACAGCAGGCCTAGTTGGGACACAATCTGTAAAGTACTTGATGTTCCTAGCAAGTTTTAGTGATTACACTTGCCAAAAGGAGGAGGAAGGCCAGGCTGGATGGGGCCTGGGGGAACCTGCTCTAGTGGAACCCTGCCCCGTGGCAGGGAGTTGGAACTGGATGAGCTTTAAGGTCCCTTCCAACCCAGTCTGGGATTCTGTGACTCAGGAGCATAAATAAAACAAGCATTTCTTAAGTCCAGACTCTATGACGAGTAACTAGAGTAGTTTTGACAGCCAATAGTAGAGTTTTAATGAGTTTGCTAGTACTCAAAACTGTGTATCTTAATCCTAGATAAATTATCTTTTTGGATCACTAGATCTTTCAAGAAAAAGGGGAAAACAGAAAAAGTTCTGCTCCTTTTCTACCACTTCAAAAGTATGCAATATAAACCATCAGAAAAAGCCCTGTCACCTCTTTGTCATGTGCAATAAGCTGGGTTTTCACATGGCCGGAGACCAGATTTACTCTTCCCAGAACTTGTCCTGTCTCCAGACCCCAAATAGTGCAGGTTGTGTCAATACTAGATGTACCTGAAACAAAAACCACATTGTTATCAAAATTAATATGATCACAAAGTATTTAATCACTTACTGGATTAAGGTAATACCCTCCAACATCTACAGATCAAAATAGCTACAAGAACAACACACGACTGAAATCAGGAATGTCAAACAGCCAAGAGCTTACCATGCATTTAAATGACTCAAACCTTTTAGCTGCAGAAGTAGTCTTCCACACAGGAATAAAGTGTAAATAGCTCATGTCTACTTCCATCTATTCAGAAGCCTGATGGAACTCTGAGATGAGCTTTCCCATCCTCTAAGTCTCATGTGCACGTCAAAAGCAAAATTCAATCAGTGTGTTGCAATACTGTGTGATTATTAATTGGTTGTTCCTGTGGGCTGAAGGTGGGGGGAGCAGTAAAGCTCTTAAGAGATGAGAAATGCAACACACACAAAATAAATCATGTAGTAAATAATTACTAAGACATATTATCACTGTTAATCTGGACAAATCCCCCTGACATAAATGGCTGTACTCTTCTGGGAAACAAACCTCTGCTGGATCAGGCATCTCAGATTCACAATTTGTCCCATAGGCTATAATTAAACCTTAAGCATTCAGCCCCCTCCTCCAACTGAATTAAGGGCCCTTGGCTCAACTCCTGCTGCTGAAATGGCTTCACAAAGTTTGGTACACAGCTTTCTATCCACTCCAGAACACACTGAAATAAGCCACAGGAGTTGATGTACATCAGTACTTAACACCACAGCAGCTTACATACCCTGAAGAGTAAGCCTCCCTATCTGCAAATCAGGAACATGCCAAATCCAACTTAACCAGCCTATTCTGTATCGAACACAGCACCTTTCAGTGCAGAAAGTCTCCATGAGCTGCACAATGATGCAGAAGTTTGTCCACTGGGTAGTTATCAGATTAACCATGGGACACGCAATGAGACAGCAGCCAGTCACAGCCCAGACTTCACCAGCCTGAACTCAGAAGCGTGGCTTTTCCGTGCCAAACATGTAGTGTTTTGTCAGACTCACCTAGAAGATAAGGATCCACTTCATTCCAGTCAAATGATGTGAGTGGAGCACAGAAATCAGAGTTCTTGTTGTTGTTCAGCAAACACTCCAGCCGGGTCTCTGTTTCGCCCACCTTGGGAGAAAGTGAAACATCTGATTTAAACATCCACATCACACAACTTGTTCCACTTGCACCTCCCAAAACGTAAGGGGTTAATCCTAAAGCTCTGGAAAACACAATCACCATCTCTATCTTCACTAAAGCAACTACCACGATAACTCCACTTCTCCTATAATCTTCATATTTAGCACATTTATTGCAATTAAGGAAACAAATCATCAAGTGCTCTGACTTGATTTTATGCCTTAATCCTGTAGCAAGGGCAAGACACCCTGGAAGGAAAGTAACTCACTTCAAGAAATCTGCTCTCAAGTGAAAATGAGATCAAGACCCAACAAATACCATGGTTCATCTTCTCCTAGGGAGGATTTACTCACTCTCCACACTCGCAGATAGTCACCACTAGTCGCCAGCAGGTCTGGATATACTCCCTTGGTGTCTGGGATCCACATAAGCTTTGTGGTAGGGTAGGGGTGATCAAATGTATTCCTGCAAATGAATTCTGAGCTCTCTTCATCCAAACCCACAAGCTGCACCTGTAAGAAGCCATATTCAAAGAAAGCATTTTACCAAAGTACTCATTTATAACTACAGCATTAAGACTGAGTGTGTATTTCAGAAAGACACCTTCTGTAACCTCAAGGACAAGATAAAAGTCCCATCATGCCAGTGGAATGAGAAATCATTAAAGCTTTGCTTCCAAGCCGGGGCATGTAAGCCAAGTGAAGTCCACATCATCCGCACAGTGCTTTACTTTGAAGAGATGATCTCATATGAAGCAAAATCCAATCCTAAAGGATTAAAGACCACCCTTCTCTTTTCCACATTGCAAAGCCTAGTTTAAATCACAGGCTTAAACTGCACAAACGTTATTGCAACTCATCTTTAACTGAACTGATGCTGGCAATGTCATTTTCAGAGAGCAGGAGGAGCTGCAGTTTGCACCACAACCACTCATAATTAAAGCCCATATCATGGAATTCTTGGCCATAACCCTGCAGATTGTGACAGATCCTGTCAGCTAATTAATCAAGCTGTTTTCAGCATCCCATTACCTAAAATGTTCTGTCACAACTGCATGAAATTAAGATCCAGATTAATCACATAAATGAGTCAGAAAGCAAAACAGAATTCAGACTTAAAAACAGAATTGGAAAGCTCAACGATTTCTATCATTATCCCAATATTTTGTGTGAAAAGGCCAAGAAAGCAGATCTACTGAAGGATTCTTGGTGACTGAATTCCAAGTTAGGTTTCTTGCACAGTAATGTGACAGGGGAAGGGCTAAATCACAGCAGAGTGATGCAAGACAGAATAAACAAGAAACTATCTCCACATAGTTTGGTCATGACAACACCTGAAGTAATGCTTGAAGTCCTAGACATGATGTTATTAGAAAAATATTGACATGTCAAAGTGTTCGGAGAACAATATAGTGCTGGGAGGATGTGTTTGACCTAGCAGTGACCACAGGACCTAACAGGATGAAAGCCCCACTGTGTTCAATGCTGCTCAAACACAAACATCGTGGGGACAACTCACTACAATGTGTTTGTAAGCTGCTCATGGTAGGAACTTCCTAATACTTTCCATACAGCAGCTTCCTCCTGGAAACAGTGGCTTCATGGATTTTGTCTGAGATGTTTATCTGGAAAAATCCTGAATATTCTGGGATAAGCAATTTGGTGAATAAACTACACATTTAAACTAGATCAGAAATCTACCCTATTGTTTCCTACATAATAGAAAACCAACAAACTCTTCAGTGGATCTTAAACTGTAACATTAACAGTTAGGAGCCCATTTAGAGATGTTCATAACAAACGCAAACCTTGCCCCTGTCACAAGTCCTTTCCACCCCATAACAAACCCTAAAAGGCCTTATAGGATGCTTCTAAAAACTGTGTTATTTGTCTGCCTTGCACTCTATTACAGCTGCTCCTTATTACACTTCACACTCTAGTATGAATCAGTTAAGAATCTCCCAGTCTCCTGCAGTGAGTGACACACAGCTTTCAAACTCCTTTAGGGATCACAACTACTAAGCCGATTTTACAAAGGAAGCAAATTGTCCTTGGAGATAGAAAATCTCATGGCAAGGGCAGGATCAGAAGACAAACGACCTCTAAGCATTTCTTCTGCTTTGCTTCTGCTGGTTGCAGCTCAGTACAAGCTGTTAAGCCTTACACAAAGCAATCAACGTAACCAGAAGCCACTCTCAAACAGCAAAGGACCCACTTCCACTGCTGTGAATGTTCATCTTCCTGCACTGCACCTCCAGGTTTAACCCCTCAACTGTGTGACAATCCAGTACCTTTGTGATCTGGGATGGTTTTAAGATGTAGGCCAGTTTGGAGAACCAAACTTGCACTAACACCACTGGGCAAGAGCTGCAGATCAGGTGTCTGACACAGGCAGCAGCCTGTGACAGCTCTGAGCAGGAGGCACTGGCCTGCCCAGAGACAGGAGCAGAAAATACCGCTTGAGAAGCTCTATTCTTTCTTAACTCAGCATATTCAAAGGTATGACTCTTCTCTTTGGACTTATCACATAGAGCAATTACAGAATCCCTCTATTCATCCTCTTGTGCAGGTTGAGCACGAGGAGATGAAGTTAGTTTCAGGATGCTTAATTATATTAGAGCCCTGTCACTCCCTCCTGCAAGTGAAGCAAGATGTGCTGCTGCCTGAAGTCCAGCCCAGGTAAGAGTGAGGGGATACTAACAGCAAAGTAACCGTCAGTCTGGATATGATTTCAACCATTCTGCATGTACCTGCAATGCATTCCAGTGGCAGAACAAGGACCACTGTGTTCCATCTCCATTAGTTTTGTAATTACACTGTGACAGTAGCCAGAAATCCTAAATATTTAATGTTTCTCCAATACATTAAGATATGCTAAAATTGGATCTGGATTGTCATAAGGCTTAATTGCAAGTGTGCAACTGAGTAAAGAAATCATTTCATCAGCATTCCTTAACTTCTAAAAGAATGACATCTCTCTTCAACATGATCCAAAAGAACTGGACACAGAATTAAACAATGCACAGTTTGGTAACAGCTTGCTGCTTTTTCTTGTGTGCTTTGAGGAGCAGTGAAGTGAGTTCAAATTACTTTATTTAACTATATCCCTTTAATCTAATTAGTAACTACTAAGAACAACATTCTTTTGGGGTCAGGTACAATCAGAAAGATCTCACTGCAGCAATTCATCTTCAACATGCAATCGAGTTTTCTTTGCGTGACAGAAAACAATGACCCTCTGGTAAACCAACCACCCTGAACCCTCTTGATCTGAGGCACTGCTCAGGAAAAGGTGGGAAGCACATGGTCACAAAAGGGCTTCGGTGTGGGAAGAGCAGTGTACAGCATCATCCTCTACTGCTTTCTAAACTGGACTCCAGTTTTGCCTTGCAGATAGATCCCCAAACCAGCCTTTCCTGATGTTTTCCACACATGGTTCCTGACCCATGAAGCCACAGTCAGGAGTCTGTGAAACAGCATTACCAGGGAGATTTATGAACAGCTCTGCTCCCTCCCATTACAGTGACCCACGAGCCATGCTGAAGGCTGACAGCAGTTTCCTAATCCCAGAAGTTCAGGAAACATTACCTGAAATAATTTCAGTTCTTCCAAGCAGAGCAAATCATCTCTCTTGTACCAGTGATTTAGCAGCAGAGGTGTACGAGCTGAAACAAAACTCCTTTGGGGTTCAAGCAGTTCTTGGCAACCAGCTTTTGGTATGCTACAGAGCCTGTTAGTGTGGGGGCTGACAGAGCTTAGAAGTGTCTGGGAATTGGGGATAGCAGTAAATTAAGGTTTGGCAGTCAATAAATCCAAGTTCTCCATAAAAGAGAGATGTAAACAGGCATTTCACATATGTAACACAAGCATTTCAAGCTCTGGTAATTTCTACAGAAACAGAAAATCACAGCAACAAATGAGACAAGAATCTCTCCTCTTCCTTTCACTGTAATTCTCTCACAGTGAGTGCTACTGCTGCAACACTTGGTGCATTAAAGTCTTCTTAAAAGAAGCCCTAAACTAGAAGAGTAATAAGGAAAAAGGCAGATTCACCTATTTGGTTAGATTTTAAGCAAGCTAGAATGGCTATTCCAGACTGCTGGGGTTTTTTTAACATAGTAAGGATAAGGGAGAAAGCCTTTGGAACAAACCATTGCAACATCAGGAACAAAGATGTTTGGAGATTGTCAGAACCTCAAAAGATTATAAGTGCAAAGAGAAAGCTGAAATGAAACTGAGTTTTCATTATCCTTTTAATTAGTGCCAATTGCACCAATAAGTATATTCTGATGTCAGAAGCTGGCAATATAAAACATCTCGGCTGAGAAGGGCAAATTATGCAGGAGGATGAAACTTTCAAACATACCCTGTAAAAACCTTTGATTTCTACTTACCCCAAAAGTCAGGTTATAAACCCAACTGCTCCAGACCCTTTGCAGCACAAGGTTATGGACCACTTACACAGGACAACTTCCCTTTCCCTTGGTTATATCACTGACAAAAGCTGGAGCTGGAAGAGCTTACAACCAGTGTACACCTAACACAACCATAGGGTGTCTGTCCAGCAGTTCCCAAACAGGAGCATGATGCTATTCCCTGAGTGTTTCAGTATCCCCTAAAAGATTCGGCAGAGCTGTGAGAGTCATAGTAAGGCACCATAAAGAAAGTGAAGATTAAACAGCATCCCCAAGCTTGTTCTGGTCCCCAAAGTAAAGGGGACAACATCAATACTTGAAGTATTAACAACACTTGTAACTACCCATTGACTATCCTTCTGCAGTGGAAGGCTGTACCTGAGAGCACTACAAAAAGCACCAAAGAAAACCACACACACAGACACACAAAAATCATAGAATAGTTTGGGTTGGAAAGGACCTTAAGATCATCCAGTTCCAACCCCCCTGCCATGGACAGGGACACCT